>JANIJG010018926.1:0-43873 GCA_024611175.1 Megaceryle torquata
GGGGGCGCCCGCCCGGCGCGGCGGCAGCGGGCGGCGGGGCGCCGGGTCCGGTGAAGAGGAAGCAGCGGCGGTACCGCACCACGTTCAGCACCTTCCAGCTGGAGGAGCTGGAGCGCGCCTTCCGCAAGTCCCACTACCCCGACGTGTTCACCAGGTAGCGGCCGCCGGCGGGAGGGGGCGGGCGGAGGGGCCGGGCCGGGGCCGCGGGCGCCGGTGAGGCAGCAGCGCGGCGGCTAACGGTGTGCTGCCCCGCAGAGAGGAGCTGGCCGTGCGCCTGGACCTGACGGAAGCCCGTGTGCAGGTGAGTGCCGGGGCGCGGCGGGGGCTGCCTCCTCCCTAGAGCCGCCGGTAACCCGGGGACCGACTCTTCCCCCGCGGCGTCCCCGGGGCGGGGGGGGGGGGGCGAGTTTCCAAACCACTCCTCGAGGGCTGAAAGCAGCCGTTGAAAATCCCCCTTCCTCGTCTGGGCGTGAAGTTAATAGCGGAGGGGCCACGCAGGAGGCCAGGGGTGCCAGGTGCCGTCCGTTCCCGTTAGTTCTTAAAGAACGGAGAATTGGCAGCAATGGGAAAACAGCGTCCTAGGAACGTTCCCAGATTGTACTGCACACTCACATTTGCTGCCCTGATCACGGGTCTAAAGGCAGGTACTGCCTCTTAAGTTTTCAGATTACAAAAACAGTTTAAAAAAAAAATCATATGTTTTACAGCAAATAAGGGGGTTCTGTGGGCCACCTTCCATTATTTACCTGGGGTTCAGAGAAGCCGACACCCTTTTCTTTCTCTAACTTAGAAGTAGGACCACTTTACTGAGCTAAATGACCGATGAAACAAACAGCACAAGCTGGATGTTGATGTGACAATCAGGCACTGTCCAGGAGAGTTCTACGGCCTAGCTGGGCTGTAATAATAGCAACGCTCCTAGAACTTCAGCGTGCAGAAAGAGACGCTAATCATCTGGTAGCCTGCAGGTTTCTGAAGCCACAAATGACCCTCGTAGCTTTTCCTGACTACCCATACTTAACAATACCTCTTCAAAAGCAGAACCATTAGATTCTAGAAATCTCTCTTTATACAGAAATGTTAGCGTTAAAAAAAGTTTCAAAAAGTGTGAAGGCTTTCAGAGTATTTTTAAGCTCAAAATGACAATTGTACTAAATTTGTCCTGTGCTGCATATCGGATACTGCCCGAACTCCTGTTCCAGCACAGCCCTGGGGATGCGCACACTTGCGAAAGACTGAGCCCTGGCACAGCTGCTCCGTGCGACAGCCCCCCTGACTCCTGCGTGGCTTTGTTACTGCTGATGCCAGGTCCCGGTGCGTTTGTGTTGTCATTACTTAAGTCACCGGCTCGGGGGTGGTTTGCACTAGCTAATGTCTGTGAAGATGTATGTTTTTTTAGCTTTTTGTTTTAATATGCACCATTTTCTGAAAAGGCCTTAGAAATCTGAATGGTATCTTATAATCGACTGCTCAATGCACTTTTCATCTCTCTTTTGTGGACTTGGAGGAAATTATGTACTCTTCCCTCCCCCGGCTACCAACAATCACCGAAACCTCTAGCCACTGAAATACCCCAACCCCTGGCAATTACAGAGAGCATCTACCTGTAGAAAGGACATGGGTGAAAAGCTGTTAACTTACTTGTTACTGTCTCATTCACTTGGTGAGGTACTTGCTCTGTAGTCCATCTGACTTCGGTGACAGGAAAGAATGGTGCAATGCTAGATGGCAAAGACAAACTCTTCTAATGACCCATCTAAAAGAACTGGAAATGTTTAGGTTAGATGGAGTCAAAAAGAAATTAACAAGCACAACAGCAAAGCTGATGTATCCCCAGTGGGTGGAGGGAGCAGCAGAGAGCTGTTAGTTGCACCTCCTTGCTCCTTATCAGATCTTAACACAAGTCTTCTGGGCATAAGCACAGTCTGCTTAGGGTGAGCTTTGGTGCACAATGCCACTGCCTGTTTATGTCCTTGCCCTGTGGTAAATGGGGGACAGCCTGGCCTGGGGGGAAGAGGAGCATAGGAACAGCAACTGTATAGATGGTGATGGACTGTACTTAACAAGCTATCTTAATTCCCAAATACTGCCTCCCATGCCCATGCTCATAGTTGCTCTGTGTGGCATCCTGTGTGAAATTAAGCCTTCCACACTTCTCCCACGGTACCTGGCTCAACCAGCTGACTTGGAAAGTGGTATCCCTTTTTTTACTCAAGTGTAAACTCAGGAAACTAATCTTACCAGATGCAATCTGACTATTTCTTCACTTCAGTGTGTTTTCAAATGGAGGTCTACTTCTCTGTGGAGAACCATCCATCAACCAGATGAAGTGGGTACCAGCCACTAGGTTGTCCTCACTCCTGCATTTTTTTCTTACATGAAAATAAGAAAAAAAATAAATTGCCCACAAATGTATTCATTTCAGCACCACTTCAAAGAGATTCCCCTCACCGAACTCCCATCATTTGCCTGTACAGAGGAAGGGAGATGGTAGCAAGAATCTTTGTATTCTTCCTTACCTTGGAAATGGGGTAGTCAGAGTCTTCAAAACCTTTTCATAACATGAAGTCATGTTGGGATACTCTTCAACAGGATTTGCATCTGTTGTTGCCATTCAGCTTCTCATAATTCATATTGTTAGGATAGGAGGAAAATAAGAAAAAGTTAAGGGAGTATTTTATTTTCTTAATGTGAGGAGTGAAACATTACTTGGGCATTCCAATACCATAAACTGCATCAAATAACTTACAAATATAACTGATCTAAGCATCCTTGTCATACTGTGATTGCAATCCTCTGTTCAGCTACAGCAGAAATGTGATAGTTAGTCACATCTATGTGTCTTTTTATCTTTGTTAGCTATTAAATAGGATATAGTTGTAAAGAGAATTACAGCAAGAAAGCTATCCATTTTTACACACCTTTCTCTTTTTAGAAGACCTAAATCTCTTTTGTCAGATGTGTGGTGGTAGTAATTGCAAAAATAATCTGGGTAATATTTAGCGTGCAATTCAGACTTGATGGTTTAAAACTCATCTCTGAATACTGAGTAATGCATTTTTTCCAAAGTATTTTACCACTGATATTGCAGTCATACCATAAAAATCTTAAGACTGGTATAGCAATTTCTGTTGTGTTTAGTTTGGCACTTCAGATGTGTCTGAAAATAGTGTAAAGACAAGTTAAGCCTTTTCTTGGAAGCAAAGGAAAACTGCTTAACAAAAGGTTCAGGATGACTAATCTGAATGTTAATGACTATAATATGCACATTCAATTTTGAAAGCTGTTTGTCACATCAGTGTAAGGTATGAGGCATCCCTTTGCTACTTTTATCACTTGCGTTGGTGAATTTGTACCAATAAGGAACTGAAAGACAGCTTTTTTTTTTTAATATAATTATTAGATATCTATGCTTGTATTTCCTTCCAGTTTGTTAAATACAAAATCTGAGAGATGACTAAATAAGCTTGGTTGTAAACCCAAAATCACATGTAATATTAAAAAAGGTGGTGTGACTTGTTGTTTTTTTGGTTTGGGTTTTTTTGTTTGGGGTTTTTTTTTGTCCTGATTTGCTTCAGGACAGAGAAAGCAGAAAAGCAGACACCCCATTTTGGGTTAGGCTTCTTTCTGAAGAACAGATTGAAGAACGATGCTAAGATTTAGTAAGGAAATTAATACTTTTGTAGCATTTGTTTTATCCTTCTTAGGAAAGGCTTTGTCTGCATATCTGCAGTGCAAGACAGTTCACTGCCTTTTTAATTAGGTTTTACTTTTATAGAAAACACTAACACCTTGGAGTTGGTGGTCCTCTGTGAGATCTCAGCTAAGATCCACTTACAAATATTTGGGATTACTGGTTAAGAGCAATTTCAACTCATCTGATTCCAGTAATTGAGTTCATTTTTCTTACCAGACCTCTGTCTTGGACTAGTACAGAGCAACTGTCACGAAGGCATAGCCGTCTGGTGATTACTGGTTCAGATATTCCTTTGTAAGACATCTGATCCTTTAAAGCCTGTGGCTGCTGGAGTAATGACCAAAGAATGAGTCAGAGCACTCAAGAATTTTAAATACCAATTTCAAAACTTTGATGTTCTGACTTTTCTTCTCAGGCCACCTCCCTCTGCCGACTGCCTGTAAAGTGAGACAATTCTGTGTTATAAATAATCAGAGGGGTATGAATCCCACCTCCAGGAGAACAGCAGCTTCCCAGTGTAAAGATAATTTATGCAATGAAGGGACCAGAGTAGTAATTCTTCAGCAGGCTCCCGAGAGCCCCATAGCAAGTGCTTTGAAAGAGTAAATTGTTACTGACGTACATTTATATGGGAACAACATCAACCTCAGGACAGTAAGGCTGTGGCATGCTACAGCCCTCTGCTTTGGGTATCAGCACCTTGGTGTGGGAAGGGCTTTCCTTCCAAACACTGGACAGTATTTAAGCACCTGAAGGTAAGTCACATCACTGCAAATGGTTACGTGGCACATCTGACACTAAAGCAAGCGGTGCATCTGGGAACTCTCTAAACCTGATTTATAGATGTTACACAGTAGACATTTAAAACTCTTTGTAAACATTTTTTTGACTGAAACATAATTGTAGATACAAAAAGCAACTACTAAAAAAAATAAATTAATGCATCCAAAGATTTTGCCATCATACAGATTTCTGTAGAATTCTACTATTTCAGAAATACTAATACCAAGGGAATAAATATTTTTAGCATGTAATTGTTTTGGAGACTTGAATTTTTGCAATTTAATTTTATTATTTTTAGTTGGATTTAGTGGCTTTGCTAGATTCTTATTAAGAAGTTATCTACACTGTATGGTAAAAGACATTCATATCTGAAGTTTACCTTTGTCCTAAATCAGAAATAAAATTCAGAAAGTCATAATTCTATACAGGACAGAAGTTGGTCTTTCCAGTGACTCTTGTTCCTTGTATTACCACTCTCTACTGAATACTGAATCCTGATTAGTGCCTTCAAATACTGTACCTAGAACAAGCAGCTCACTGAATTTCAACAGCAGTTATATACAAAACTCCTCAATGAGATTACAGGCCACAGCTAATGCCTTTCTTCCAAATCCAGATCCAGCTCAGAATCCACCTTCAGTGGCCTCCAGCACAGAGGGGGTTAGAAGATCTGAACAGCTGAGTACATTCAGATGTCAAGTGTTCAACCTCAGCAGCATCCCTTTTTAAATATCCTTGGTTTAGGTCCTCTTTCCCTTGTTTCAGAGCTGATGCTCTTCACCTCTACACTCTCTGCTGCCATCCTGGGTCTGAAAGGTTCTGCTCAGTCAATGCTACAGGATAAAAGTGTGAGGAGGTAGTTTTCTGATCTGTAGATTGGATTGACTAAAGTCATTAAAGGATGTTTAATGAGCTAAAATAATGACTAGTCAGGCTTGAAGAGGCAATATACTCAACAGCTTACTACACGAAGCCAATACTAGCTAAAGCCCCTCTAGGAACAGCTTGATTCCCTGTACAGCATACTAGATTTTTCTAGTTTAGTACTGGCTTTCACTTCAATTCAGTTAATCACTTTCATGTAACTATATGCTGCTTGCATTCATGGTAGGTAACAAAAGCTACTCACTTTACTTTTGAATCCTCTGTATAAAAATGTATGGTCCAGCTATCAAGATGAAAAGCACATACCACATCTTTGGCCTAGTTACTCCTACAGTCATGATTAAGGTGCTTCCTGAGGTATCTGTACAGAAATAACCACCTCTTGAATGGCTTTTTTGTAATTTAATTTTCAATAAATAGCTTATGAAAGGATGAATGATCATTTTTAATAACTGATCATGAGTTCTCAGCTGATAGGTTTATATATTACAATGGCTTTAAAACATAGGGGACTATTCAGTCAGAGCTAGAAAGGAGTCAGATCTACAATATTTATAACCAATTTATTTCTTAATAAGCCCACTAAGGCATTTTTGAATGGAACTTTAATATTAAAGAAAAGGTGTTTAGTTTTAACAGTACATATCTTGCTGCCTGTATCTCTGCATGCAGTAGTAGCTGGTAAGACAAACTGCAGAGTAAGTTCAGCTAATGCCTTTATCATTTCTTATTGAAGGTCTGGTTCCAAAACAGAAGGGCAAAGTGGAGGAAACGTGAAAAAAATGAAATTCTGGGGACTGTTCCAGGAATCTCCTTAACGCACCCACTTGGTCTATTTTTGGATGTTCCACTGAGTCATTCTCCCCTCCTAGATCACGCGTGGAGGTCAATGCCTCTTTCAACACTGGCCGTGCCATCCATGTCTCCAGCCTTTAATCCTTCAACCTTAGGGCCATTTGGCCTCAGCAGCCTTACCTGGACCTCTCTCTTCAGAAATCCTATTTTAAATCCACATTTTGGAAGGTATAGAACTATATTTTTTTCTAAATCTCAAAACTGTTCAACAATGCTGCATTTTTATTAGCTTGGTAGTCACAGGATCTCAATAAACATGCTCCCATAGATAAATACATTTACTAAATTTGGGTTAGTTTCTGCATAGGATCACAGTTACAACAGCAAGATTTAGTTTTAAGACATGCTAGTAAAAACTTAACGTGTAATTGCTCTTTGCAGAACAACTGTGCACATTTACTGCAATGTTGGTCTCACTGAACTCTAGTCTAACCCTAGACTGCTGTAATCTAGGTGGCTCCAGCTCCACCCTTATCTGACACAGCGTACACACCAGAAAGATGTGACTGCAGAAAGACATGGCTTGTAGGTGATTTGACAGAATACGGTATTAGACATTTCTTCTCAGGAGACCAGGAGCCTGGCTACATACAGAAGAGTGACACATCTCGAGAGACTGAGGGAAGGAGAGAGGTCTTACGGTTCTTACATGTCCTACTAAAAGCCAGTCCCTTTCCCTGGCAGGTGCTGTGCTCTCAACACAGAGAACAAGCACACAGCTAGCCTCCTGTTCTTTCACTGTAGTCAGACAACCACAACTCCAGCAATTCACTTCAGCTGAACCTGCTGTCTGGGCTTTCTTGCCCAGCAACCTGAAATCTGTCAACAAAATGATGCTACTGCTCTAACACACCCCATAAGACACGAAAAAAAGTGTGTGTATATACATGTAATAGGTGTGTAGAGAGAGATTAAAAATAAAACAGCACTCTCCTCTCCTCTTGCTGAAATTACAGCCCGTATCGTAGTTCCACACAACAGACAGATGCTGCCTTTCACAGGGAATAAACTTGCCTGAACAAATTGGCTGCATAAACAAGCACATAAATTAGTCTTTTTATGAGGTAGTTTATTGCTTTCACAGAACAGGCTGATCTACAGCATCTAAGGTTTGCTTAGAAAGGATTTAGCATTAGGAGCTAAGCAAGTGATTTCTGTTCTAGGTATCTGCATGCCATGTCTGATCACCTCTTATGTATTTTAGTTAAAAGTGTTTGGGTTTTTGTTTGGGGTGGAATCTTTAGTTGTTTTTTTAAGGGCAAGAAATTATACTGCAAAATACATTTTGTTTCTGGAAAAGAAAATGTACGTTTGGAAGAAATTGGAAATTCTGGCACTTTTTTTTCTGATACTTTGGGTGGGAGAAGCTGCAACTCAGTAAGTATTTGTTCTCCAAAACAATTCTTAATTTGGATAATATTGACTTTTTTCAAATACAGGTTTCTCAATGCTTTAAATCCTCTCATGACAACAGCTTCAGTACTAATGAAAGCTCCTGGACCCCCATCAGACCCTGCTCTTACTGCCTTCACTGATCCAGCAGCAGTTGAAAGGAAAACGTCAAGCATTGCAGCACTAAGACTCAAAGCGAAAGAACACTCAGCACAAATCCCTCAATTAAACCTCATCTCCAGTCTTACAAACACTAACAAAGAACTTTGTTAGGAGCTTTCTCGCAGACCTCAGCCACACAGGGGAAAGTAAATGCTGTGTCCAGCAAGTAGCTCCCATTAGAGAGACACATTTAAAAAAAAAAAACAAAACAACACACACACAGAGCTGTAGTTCCCTCATCTTCAATAATGGACTGAGAGGAAATAACCCCACTAAAATTGGTTTCCTTCGTTATAACGTGGAAACAGCTAGTAAATTGGCACATGTCGTTTCTGACACTACAGAAAGAGAAGCAGAATCTGAAGCTTTGAAATCCCCAAACTCACCAGATGCTAGTCCACAGGTTCAAAATTCTTCGTAGGAATAAGGTTTTCTAAGCAGTTCTTAACTCGCTCTCAGGAGGAACTCTGACATGCAGTACTTGAGACGGGGAATCGGTAGCCGGTTACGAACAGACCATGCTTCATGTTGAAGTTCAAAGGCCAGTGAAATCTCACATTTTAGACAGACTTAGCAGGGATGAGACGGGGACTATTTTCAGTGTAGGCTTTTGATTCAGAACTAGGTTTGTATAAAGAATACCTTTCTTCAAACTTAAAAAACCCCACAAAATAAAAACCAACAAAAAAACCCAACAAATATATGTTTGCTTTATGTTCAAGGTGGCAATGTTTTGATAATTAAAAAAGTTTGACCTTTGTACATGAAAAATGTATCCTGTGAATGTAGGCTATTGATGTGTAGTAAATTGTGAGTGGTTCTCTATGTATGTATATCCATATCCATAACTAGCACACGGCTGTAAATAGGAAGTTGCTGAATATTTTTAGCATGATAACTGGCACTTATCACCAGACCAGTACATTAAAAGATTGATTAGTTGTACAGACATTTCATGCCTTGAGTAGATTCAGAATTCAAGTGAAAATGTGAAGTGTTAAATTCTCCTCTGGACTGGTGTTGGAGTGAGTGAAGATAGAGGCCTTACAGAGGAGTCTACAGTTCATCAAAATCCTAGCCTCAGACAGGTCATTTTAAAGTTTTTGCCAAATGTCTCCATCCAGGAAGTGGGACTGAGAACAACTCTCTCATCTATAGGTCTGATGCTTAAGCATAAGTTGGTGGTAAGTAGTATCCTCCTTTTGCAGCTTACTCGCCTACCTCACAGGGCTGTTGTGAGGACTGATTAAACAAACATGATGCTGTGCAAATGCCAGAGTTATACAAGTGCTAATTGTTGCTCAACAATTACCGAGGAAAGGCCAATTGCTGACTACACATGAAGATCACCTTAGCCACACCCGTAGTGGTGGTTTGAACAAGCAAGCTCCATTTCTGTAGGTTGATGACACAACATGAAACTCTTCCATCAATGTTGCCTGGTTCCTCAACACATTTACACTGAAAAGATTTTGTATATTTTAGAACTTCTTTCTCAAGTCAGCTCTGGGACTACTCTTAAGGCTACATCAATGTTTTCAAGGCTGGAGTTCAGAGTGCAGAGCTCCAGATACCTAACTATTGCTACTGTAGACTCCTCTGATCTTGTACTTAAGGATAAGACAGAGAAAGCAGATTGCTGGATCAGACAGATCAGTTTTACATTTCCTCCAAAATACAGCTTTGACTGCTCTTAAGTCATAACCTACCTCAGGACTGGAAGTATTTCTGGGTTCATAGACCCCATTGCTAGCACAGGTAGGAGAAGGTGCTGGTGTTTTACTGTTAGGAAAAGCAAGCTTTCTACCCAAGTTACGCCAGGCCTGCACTGCGGGTCAAGCAGCAGGGCACTTGGGAAGTGATGTAACCAGGAGCTCTCACACAAAGTTTGAGTGTGTTGCTTCCACAGTAGCTATTTGCTTCCAGCAGTCCACCCTCACAGCCTAGGCTGCCAACTGGCAGCGCAACACAGAATCCACTGAGTTTGTTCCAAATTAACCTTTTAAGTAGGTTAATGGCTTGAAAACTGTTATTACACAACTTGTGTTCTATTCCGTAAAAGCTTCCACAGCACCTTTTCTTGCCATCAGTGTCTCTCTCTTGTAATGCAAGGAGGTTCTGCAGAAAAGGAGACTGTCACTGTTTCATTTGAAGTAGCAGAAACTGTCCTGTATTTGCCATGAGCCATTGAGAAAAGAAGTCTGCAACAACAATAAAAACCCATGGCATTGTTGCCAAACTGCATCCCTAGAAAAATCTACCAAAAGCAGCATGCGAAAGCTAACTGCTGAAGGCTGCTCTAAAGCACTGCATGAAATAGTAGGTCCTATGTAATCACTAAAATCAGTGACCACAGAGGTCTCACTCAGGATATCAGACGGGGGGGATACCAAATTCACAAGCTACAATTCCCTTGATTTCAGCAGTTGCATCAGAGGTAACTTTCATCTATCAACATTTTTTCCAGTAGCTCTAGAGAGAAATCATTTCAAAGGACAGCGATTAACACACCAAGGCAAGTGGCTTCACTCATTTGCACTATAGTTCATGCCAGAGCTAGAAGCTGCTACCTGTACCCAGCACACGCAGCAACTTTAACACCACTCTGGGATCTGCGGACTCGGACAGCAGGGTTGGCTCCTAAACCCCTGCCAGATTGATTTGGTGTTGCTCTTTCCTAATTCTCCTTACAACAGGGCACCCTTCCTCCAAGATACCCCACTCTCCGACTGGAACCACAAGAACCTGCTCAGAACCACTCCTCTGGCACCACAAGCTGTGTCCCCTGCTTCTGACGCTGTCACACTGAGGCAGGGACAGTCTCTGCTTTGCTATATATTTACACATAGCTCTGTGGCTTCAAGCTACCGTGTCCTGTTCAATAGATAACAGAATTGCAAAGGTAAGTATGTGGCCTATTCTGTTACCTTACTGATTAAAGAGGAGCTGCCCATTCCTGTGCCATTTGGGTGGAAGATGGTGTCTGCATTCATTAGTATTTCCCGGTGGGGACAGGTAGAGGATACAGCTTACTGAGATTTCATCTGGTTTTAGTTTCAAGGGCAGAAAGATTTTCTTTAAGCTGATTTCATTTTTTCTGCTTTAATGAGTCCTTCCAAGAAATTCACCTTCTTTCATGTGAATTGAAAAGCCAGCTGTGAGACCTAATGATATTATGAAAATAAACATGCAGGACAACACTTGAAATCAGCTTAGGAATCAGTGTGTCTGTAACTAAAACTAAGCAAGCTTTTTATGTTAATTATTATCTTATAATGAAATATCACACCAAGGGAAGAAGGTTTACTTATTCAGTCTATTTTAATTCTAAATCAAGAGGCTTAATTACAAGCTATTATTATTAAAATTACTTTTATTAAAAAAAAAAAATGGGGAGCATTTAACTGAAAAATCTTCAGCCTAGTTTCATAGCTACACATGGGTCAACACTCCTACCATGAACCAAGCAGGGATGCTGACATCCCTAGCTTTTCTTTGGGCAATGAGGAGAGCAGCATCCCACATTCTAGACAGGCCAGACATTTCACAGGGACTCTCACACTGAAAGCTGCAATTATTTCCCAACACTTTTATCTTACCTTATGAACTAAATTCTTTAGTCCTAATTTAGGCAAACCCTGCACAGATCTGGATTAAGGCTGCAGGATTTGATGCTATGCCTCTCTTCTGAATAAAGAAGGGTTGCAGCCTAATTCTTTTGTGGGTGACATCAGGATGGTTTCCTGGCATAGGTTTCAACTGAAACAGGTCTGGAGCCCTGGTTGTTTTATTTGGCTTGTCCGGTTTTCCTGAAAGCAAAAATGTAGGGGAGAATTTTCAAAGCAGCACAGAAGATCCAAATATACCACCACCCCCATTCTGTTTCTACAGCCACTTGCCCACTGTGAAAAAAACCCTCAATCTCCAAATGAAAACTCTGACATTACCTTTCATGTCACTCTTTTTTTTTTTTTTTGGCATTTTGTTGGAAGATTCTGCAGCATGTTGATGTGTCTTCAAGAGATGTTCACAGATATTTCTGTTGGAGTGCTCACACTTGGTTGTCAGGTTCATTTAGTTTGCTCTCTGCGCCAAGTTCAGTTCTGATAACATAGGATGTTGGGTAAATTTCCTTATTTCCAATGACATAATATCATCAGAACCTTGCCTACAAAGAAAAAACGATTTTGTTGGGGGGGAAAAGGAGAATAATAGGCCAGGTGTTTGAAGAAAAGACAAAGAACCAAGCACAGTAGGGTGTTCTGACTCACAAATCTGTATTGAGAAAGAAGTATTCATGAAGAAAATTAATTTAAGAAGTATGTAGTTCAGGTTTTGAGCCCATAAGTTCCTTTCAAAAACAGATTAGTGATTAAAAACTTTTTTAGTCTAGCAATCTCTTAAACAATTAGCACAGTAATTGGAAAGGGACTACAAATTCAAGTCTAGATGGACATAAAAGAGTTTCCCCATAGAGCTTTGCCTTGGTTTTGTGGGTAACTGGCATGCACCTGCCTTTACCATCAGTGGGGTTGAAGTACTGAAGAAGTGCTCTGAATAGGGACACAAATGCCCCAAACAGTAATGCCATACAAATTACTTAATTCATGTAAAGTAGAAGTAATTGCAACGATTATGAATGTGTGAGCGACTCCTTTATTTCAAGTTACATGAGATGTAAACCACCAGCTTGCAATGGGGTCCTCACTGCAAATTTGACAGCCATAGGGAAGGATGTTATTTTTTTTTCCTTATTCTGAACAATACATTCAAATGCACTGCCACATAGAAATACAGATCGGCTGAACTTTAATCTAGTCCAGGTTAATAAGAATTTCTCCGTAAATTTTTTTCTCCAGTCACGTAATAATTTTGCTCATCCTGCAAAAGATGCCTGAAATCAAAGAAAAAGGAAGAAAAGGAGAAACATCCCCAAACTTCAGGTGTCTTCCTGCAAGGCGGATTTATTTTTTTTTTTCCTTTTGCTATTACTGACATTTTTAACAACTTGTTAATTTTTAACCCTGTCAATAAACGTCATGGATCACAACTACATACAGCCTAGACTGCTAAAAGAAAAGGGAGGGAAGGAATAGAGATTGTGCATTGTGTGTCCCCGGCTGCATAACGATACTTACCAGCCAATGTCTGAGCTGTGGCTTTCGCAGAAGCTCTGTGAGCAAAATCCACCCGGGAAGCAGCATGTGCTGCTGTACCAGCTACTTCACTTACTTGAGCTATAGAACCACCCAGAGTGCATAAAATGCCGGGAAGAACGGGGCATTTCTATAGACCTTGTATTCAAACAGCTCTATATATGGATTTCTACAAAGAAATCACCCTAGTGGGTTGTGTTAGTCTGCACTGATCCACACGGAACCCTCCCCTGCTCTGCGGGCCCTCCCCGGCTGCGGCTCCTCTCAAGAACCAGCGCCCGGGTCCCTCCAGGGCCCCGGGGAGTCTCAGCGCGGGGCCTGGAATGACTCCTCCTCCTCCCGGCCGCCCCTCGGGGTCGGGGCTCTTTGTGTCTCACCCTTTCCCCCTCACCCCTCGCTGCCCGGCTTCTTGTTGCCCTCTCCCAGCCTCGCGGAGGGGCTCAGCCGTGCCCTGCGCTGAGGTGGCGGGAACCGGCGGGAACCGGCTGTGTCTGGTGCGGGGCAGCCCCTCAGCTCTCCCCAGAGGGCCCCGCTGCCAGCCCCTCGGCGCAGGCACCCAGGACCGTGAGGAACACTTAACAACGAGGGATGTGTCACAAGCTCATTTCTGCACCTAGAGCTGCCCCTTGACCTAAGAAACACCTGCCTTGAGCTCAGCTGCTGTTCCTTCTGCCCATGCTGAACCTGTCCTAGAAGTTCTCCACCCATATGCTACTTCCAGGTTTGGGTGCTGTCCTGGACACACCTCCCGCCCCGTCCAGCCCTGCACGAAGCAGCTCCCACATTCCTCCACAGCACCAGCAACGCACCCCTGAGAAGCCACCTCTACCACCTGCCTGTCCTCTTTTCAGCACCTGGCCATCCTGTCCCCTACCCCCTAAGGTATTCGGGTTACAAAAAAACCATCAGGTTAACCTTCAAGGATTGAAGCTGTTCAGTCAAGCAGTATGCCAAGGAACAAGTCCTAGAAGGAATGTAATATTCCTAATTAACTTCCTTTCTTGGCTGTAGCAACATTTCCTGTATTCTAGATGGAGAATTGCTCTGCGATAGCTGGTGGGAAGTTACTGGAAGATTGGGATGAGCTCATAAAGTCATACTGATGGAGCAACAAAACTTTTAGATTGAAAGTATATAATGAATGGAGGATTGCAGTTTGGGTTTTTTTATTATTTTATTTTAGAAAACCTACCTTATCGGTAATGATCTGCAGAAAAAGTAGGACAAAACACCTGATGTAGCTGTTACAGATAAAAACTTAAGTCTTTGGTGTGAGCAGCACAGTGACATTATTGTGAACTAAAGCAGAAGCAGACAAGACAGCCTGAATTACAGTTTCATCTGGTTCAAAAGGGTTGCTAGTAAAATGTATTTAGGTGATCTGCTAAAGAAAAGAATACATTGCATTTTGTAAGTACCCAGTCACAGCTAGAGATTTTGACAAAAGTTGACTTTCACACGCAATTAAACAAAATAATTTCAGTTTTCTAGTTTCATAGAAGCTGATCCACAGACTGCCTTATCTCCAGGGTTATTTTGTACTGATAAAAAATCACGGGATTAATGTTTGTGAAAGAAGACAAGAAAGGACAGCATTATTATAGCCTTATTTTCTATATATCCCAAAGTGAATATAGGAAGAGAAGTGAGGCAGACTGCAATGTTAATGTATGAGGAGAGCCTGGAGACACTCTCATCAGTAAGTTATCAAAACACCCAAGTCTTACCTCTGTTGGTGCTCTCTTGAACTGAACTAGTAGAGCTGTTGCTGACTGCAGCAATAAAGTTTTCCATTGATGTTTTAGCAGTGGTACTGCCAGCGCTCACCTCCCTTGTACAGAACTAAGCAAGAAGAGTGAGGGGGCTACATTTGGAGAATAGAGGAACAGATGGAAGAGATCCACACACAGTTCCCAGCTCCACATCAGGGTTTCTGCTCTGGGACTGTGGTGAGTGCAACTGCTCCGAGCCCAGTCCTGGATGTAAATCAAGTAACTCTCCCCAAGCAGAGTGGATGGCAAGTGCTAAGGACTTCCAAACACAGCCTTGAAGACAATAACAAAATAGAAGCTCCAGGCATTGCTAGAGCACACACAGAATTTTCAATTTTAAAAAGAACTTGAGCTGCATCTCAATTTCTCACCTCAGATCCAAGGGAGGGCAAGGAAGAACCTCACTTAATGTTTCTAGCATGAGCTGCATCTCAATTTCTCATCTCATAACGACTCTTACAGAATCTTACCTTAGGAAGGTGCCACTCACTGCTGTACTTTTTATGGGAAGTTCCTATAGACTAGCAATGTTCAAAAAGGAAGATATTTTTCTAGACTGGCAAACAAAAGAAAAAAAACCAAGAAAACACCTAGCTCCATGCATACCAGGCATCAAAGGCCTCAGCGCCCTGCTGAATAAGAGCCATGGATCACTTTAGTTAGAGCTAAACCAGCTCAATCTGTCAGTGAGAAGCACAAGAGAAGTTCTAACCAGATCAAACTGAGTCTTTCTGGTCCCACTGATGTGTAACTTAACAATACAGGGTTCAGAGGTGTTCATAAATACTACCACACTTGTAATAGCCAGAAAGCTGGGGGGGGGAATTAACACATGCCCCAAAATTTAGCAACTACTGTAAGTGTCAGAACATTTCACTTTCAGAGCCCACTAATGTTATTTTGGGGTTCTGTAGTTTATGGGATTTTTGTAGTCTTTTTTTTTTTTTTTTAATCTTTTTGTTGTTGTTGTTGGGGGTTTTGCTTGTTTGGTTTTGTGTGGTGGTGGTTTGGTTTTTTTGTTTTGGGGTTTTTTTGCTTCTTTTGTTTGGTTGGTTTTGCTTTTTTGAAGTCCATTATTAGTCAGTTACACTATGCCTTGCAAAATGTGCTTTTGTAAAATATTTTCATAAACACAACTCAACTGAAATAATGGCTGCATAATAACAATAAAATAAACCTACAAAGCTACAGTCTTAGCTAATTCCTACGTGACGTACAGGGGGGAAGGACAGGGGTTATAACAACGGAACGTTATTTCTTCTCTCTTTAAAATGTAAAAGATGTTACATACAGACTTTGCAGTTTGGCAGCTATACATCAAAACAGACAGAAAATATTCTGTTCTCCACTGCTATTTCAACATGGAAAGGTCTCATACACAATGCAATAGATTCACAGCAGGTCCTTAGAAAATATAGTACCTTTAGTACCTCTGAGTAAACAGGGGACTTTAGAAGGTGAAAAAATGAATACAACAAGCAATCCAAACAAATTTTAAAATAATTTCACGAATGGTTTCCCTTTCAGTAAGATAAAAAAAATAAAGCTGGCTACTCTAGAACACTCAACTGATAGCTTACTTATTAGACAAAAATTAGTGTCCATTCAACCATGAAAAAGACAAGCCATTATATGCTATAAGAGCAATCAAACTGACATCAGCTACTGTACATCTTGACACTTACTACATAATCAAAGTAAACTTTGCTATATGTGACTGATCTAATGTACCTGTCAGTTATCACCGTCTCTGCTCAGATGAGTTCGTGTGTCACCTATATACATGGGACAAAACAAATAAATAAATTGCAATGTTATCTCTTCAAGCTGCTCACACAGTAAGGGGAGAGTGCTTAGTATTCCGTAATGGAGTTAGGAGTAATTTACTGAGAGATAATTTCTTTTGGACCTAAAATCTCCTGCCTCCTGTAGAGCAGACAAATAGAACTATCTAACAGGAAATGGGGCATGATAATATTGCTCTTTAAATAGAACTAACAAAATGGAAATACAATAGGCATTACAAAATATACAGCTAACAGTTATCAAAACCTTTGATGTTTTTATAGCTATTTACTGCATGAGATTGTATTAGCTGCTCCAGCCCATTTTAATACAAGAAAAGTTTAACATGCTTTTTTAAAACATTAAAAAAAGAAAAGTTAAAACCTCTGAAGTAGTACTCTCGGGTATCTGGGGAAACTGAGTAAGAGGAGAGAAAGCCACTTCATTGACGAAATAACAAAGATACGTCAAGATATGTCAATCAGCTCCAACAGCAGTGCACACGATGGACAACAGTTGTAATAGCATTGATGGTTTAATCACCCAGAACTAATCTTCCTGTACCTGAACAGAGATGCAGCAGGGTGCAGAGGCCAGGACACTTACCTGGGACTTGAAAGGCTAATTCTACTTGTGACTCTGCCCCTGCAGCTCCACACACCTTAGTCAAGATGTCTCATCCTTTTGCCACACTCTGCCCTGTCTGCAAAGCACAGTCTCCTCAGGGAGAAGAGCTTCACTCACCCTGCTACTTTGCAGTGCCACCAGGACCCTGAGCCTCAGCCCTGCCATAGCACAGCACTCCACCAAAATCATTTCAGAAGAGGTTGCCTGGGCCCCCCCTCAGCTTGCAGGGCTGATCTTCCCCGGCAAAGCTGTGGGGAGCTGAGTCAGCAGAAAATGCAGAACCAAGACTCAAGGAACCCTTCTCACAGCAGTGTTGCTTACATATCATCTCTTCTCTGCTGCTCCGTGTGCAAAATCACATATTTCAGACAGCAGTAAGCTCTGTTCCAGCATTGCAAATCCAAGTCCTAAAGAGACTGAGTTCAGCTCACTTCTGTTACTACCCTTCTTGGTTTCTTTGCAGGGCATACAGTCCATCCACTACTGCATAGCCAACAAGTGACACAATTAGGCATTGATGCAGTAGACATTCTTATTGTAACAGGGGCCCTTTTTTCCTCCTCACCTTCCCTTTAAGCCACACTTTTAGCAACCGTTCCTGAAGTTTGAGAGGAACAAAACCAGCCTGGAGGACTGGGAAATTCACCATGGATCCTTGCTCAGAGTGACATTGTGTTTAGGTTTCTTTCTTGTAAGAACTTTCATCTCTCCTCCAGTTTGCCCAACACAACCCTTCAGCACAGCACACCTCTGCCCCTTGCCTGCAGCCCCAAAGACAATAAGCAAGGTCTTACAGGCCAATCACATTTGTCAAAAGTCAGCTTGAAGGTAATTTTACATTTTTTCCTGCTCGATACATATAAATTCCTTTCATTGTATTCTCTCTTGATTACATCATTATACCCCAAATCATCTTGGTTCTGGACTCTCTGCTGTCTTTTCTGTCCTGGACCCAGTGACACCTCTCTAACTTGAAAAGATAAATTATGCAAGAACAAAATTGTTGCTATAGTAGAAAGCAAAATGATTGCAGGTCCCCAAATGCAGCCTCCCACTGCATCCTAGGGTCAAGTTGAATCTCCAGCCCCCAAGAATGCTGTTTTGTAACATTTTCAGGGCACTCTGTGCTGAGCTTCTTTCTGAAGCATCCCTTTTATCCTTTTGATTGGCGTCACTTCCCTCTCGGGGAACTTTCAGTACGACAAAATATTTATCAATGCTGAATTCTCTGTGAAGTAAAAGAGCTGGGAAGATTCTCTTCAGTGGAAGATATTTTAAATATTTCACTTTCCAAGTAGCTCTGTGAATGCGGGGAAGAAATATATAACTTAAACACAGGGAGTTACTGACCCAGAAGTGATTAGCATTAGCGTAAAGCTTTCAGGCCCTTTTTCATCTTATTGATTCTAAGCAGAATAAATCCGTAAATGATAATAGGGCTCAATTTAAATTACCTACAGCAAGTGCTGCTTTTCAGCTCTCGTCAGACAATCATGCTGTTCAATCAGCTCCATTCTGTATGTACAAAGCAAATTAATGTGTATAAAACAGTCGTAATTCAGGCCAGTTTTCAACAAAAGAGTCTTTTATGTAGCATACAACTGCCTTTTATTGACATGCTTTTAATTGAACCTATAATGCTATGTCCATATTCTACCTAATTATAGCAGAAAATACATATATCTTTCAAAATATTGACCATACCTTTCCCTTTGCAAAGTTTCCAGAAACTTTACCAGGGTAGAGAATGATGTTCTCAGTTAAGCCCAGACTTGTTCAGAAACACTAAAAGGGCACGAGAAGACACTTCTGAGCACGCTGCAGCCAAGCAACATCTCAAGGATGATTACATTAGCACCCAGAATCAGCAAGGCTGGTCCCTCGCTCCTTGAAGGCAGTCTGTAAACACGCCTCTCAAAAGCGAGTCAGAGGGCACTGCAGTATGTGACATTGACAGAGAAGCCTCCAGTCTGGAAGAGTTGTTTCTTAAGCAACTCATTTCTGTTTCAAAAGGGATCTTTAGTGCATCTTACTTTCTTTACCAGGGAACAGGCAAGTCCCAGGAAGCCAGGATACTACTACTTTAATGAGTTAATTCCTTGGGACAAAAGCAGCAGCAATGGCAGGAATCAAAGAATTAAATACTTCTGGGTCAATTTAAGACATGTGCCCACTGGGATTATCTTTGTGAGGATGGTGATGCCAGAGGTGGGGGAGTTCGCTTGCACTTGTCTCTACCATTTCAATTGGGATGGCTTAATGAGAACTACTGGAGCGTCCCGCAAAGATGAGGGAGGACGACAGGACTTTTGCTTCCAGTTTGACATTAGCAAGTCCAGACCTTGAATTCAGGTAGGAAAAATCCTGTTGACAACTTCCACAGCCTCAAGCTGTGTAATAAAGCCTCAAGCTAAGACAACAGCACATATTCCTCTTTAAGAACACGCATGCCATGCCATGGTTACCAGCAGCAAAGAGCAAATAAACCCAAGGCTAAAATCAACTACACTGTTGGCATCGATTTTAACATGGGTAGAACTCCACCTCAAGGATGTACCTTGACAATTAGTCAGTGTTATTGCCAGGCTCTTCTGACAGGTCTGCACTCCACTGACACTACACATAGGACCCCTATCTAGCGTTTTGCTTTAAATTTCTTCCTATTAACCAGTCAACCCCAGTGCAGGTGAATGGCACAAATGCAGCCACTCTTGCACGCACACGGACGCAGCAAGTAGCTGGGAACACCACACAGAAAGGCAAGTTCTTTAGCAGTAGACAAATACTCCTCCTGATCAACACACACAGAGAGAAATCTGTAGTTAAGTGATTCAGCTACGCTTCCTGCCTTACGAACACACTTGCCTGGCATTCAGATGAGCAGCTGAAGTGTGCTAACTGCTGCTCCCACTCAGTGCAACAGCTCTCTACAGGGGTGACCTTCTTTTCCTCTTTCTTCACTCTTTCTTTCTCAAGAAGTTTGTCAGGCACTGCAATTAAAAGTCTGTGAGCAGTAGCAGAGTTGAAGTAAATGGATGTTTAAATCTCTCTGGGGAAAAATTTACAAAGCGTACTGAGATGTATTTACTGAAGATTTCACTAATTCAAATAAATCAAGTTAAAATTACAGACCAGACTGCCTACTGTCAGTTTTCTGAAAACCCTTCCATTCAAAAAAAGCAAATAAAAACGGTAAGTTCATTTGTCCTTTGCTTTTTGACTGGGAGCAGAGCTGACATTGACGTTGTGGTGAAAGACATTAGTATTTAACTACTTGAAGAAATTCACGTTACCACAGTGTCCTTTTAAATTGCTGTACTTATGTTCGCCACATAAGTTGCTATTAGCAACTGTAAAAAACAAAAAACCCCTTACATTACTGCCTTGAACACAGCAATGGTTTATTGTGCTCAATTCTTTAGAGCTTTCTTCACTCAATATATGAAATAAAATTAAAGTGCTATCCCTGAAAAAGAACTATTTCTTCCAAAGCATATATATCACTCACTGTAAAAAAATGACTTTAAAAACTAATGTAGCTGACAAGTAATCTCCAAGTTTTATATCATGAAGTAAACCAAGTTCTTGTGAGAATATTGACTTGCCCCTTAAACTTCACTTTGCAGCTTTTAACCTAAATAAAAGCACATTACTAAAATCTTTATATTGAAGTGATTTTGATTTCTCTGGAGCATGCAATAACTCCTGTTTGCCCTCCAACACTGTAACTGTTGGGGGTTTTTTTGCATATAACTTTTCCACATTTGTATTACCATAAAAATCTAAAGGAGTAGGGTTTAGCTGCTATTATTTAAAGAGAAACCAAACATTTTATCTAGGACAGGTCAAACACTTTAAGATAAACATTAAATATTTAAGTAATGCTTCTTTAAGAACATCTGAGTCCACCTGATGTTTAAACCAAAAAAATTTTTTTAATGTTTGCTTTACTGAACAGAAAACATGTCTAATGTTCCCATCTGGTGGATACAGCTTTCCTTTCAGTTCAGCAACATACTACTGAAATACCAAACAAAATACTTATTCCCAAAACAGTCACACTCATCATTAACAGCATCACAATGTGGATCAAATAAAAAGTTTCTCATCATATTATTGACACAGGAGGATCGAATTAATAATTCAAATGGAGAAGAAAGGGTCCAATGTGGTAGCATTGTAGTAGTAAAGAAGGAATAGATAAATAAGACAGGAATAAGGTTGGAGAGTCCTGCTTCCCTTCATGCCCACGTGGCAGGCTCCTGGTTAGCTCACAGCACCTTCAGTTTTCTCCTCCAGAAAACTGGGCAACAACACCTCTTGGACTTGCAGGAACGAACGTAGGATCAGCCAGCGTTGGTACGCAAGCAGCTTTGGTGGTCTGTGTATGCAACATACTTAAATACACCCATCTAACCCCATTTCAGTAACTTAAGATAAACAAAAGCTTCAGAGGATGAAATAATTCTGCTGACGTCATTAAGAAATGCTTATCTCTCTCTGCCAATTTATATCTACAAATCTAACTACTGTCAAAACTTGCCTTTATGAAGTTTGAAGTTTATTGCCCTGCACCAGCACAAAGGCAGAATCCCTTGCACAAGTTCTGTTAGGCTCCACTACCAATACTATTCTTTGTGGTGTTTTAGACAGTGGAACACAGCTCTTTAATAAACAGCCACGGGTAAGGATCAAGGCAAGAGTGATAAGAAGAGGAAATGTTGGCTCTCAATGGCAGGAAGTTGTTCACATCACATGCATCTACCCAGGCTGGCTTGAAGATACAATTCCCTCATCAGTGCCAACACGCTGCACTGAAGAAATGTAGAACACACCTCCAGGAATGGGCTGAAATATTGCAAAAATGGGGCTTTCAGGTCTGACTTTAATGCATCAAATCCTACTGCATGAAATTAAACAGGGAGCAAAACTCCTTTTCCACAAGCACTCTTACCTAGACCGTCTCCAAAAGTATTAAAATATATATATATATCTGGCCTCAGACTCTTCTTAACTGTTACTTATTTTTCTGGCAGTACTGGAAAAAAAAAAAAGTCTGTCTAGATTACCACATCTTTCTGCTTTAGTTAATTTTTCTTGTTTCAGCAGAACTGATACTAAACTTCCATTATCTTCTGCTAGTAAAAACTGTTGTTGCTTTCTTCTGGAACAGAGGACCCAGATTTAGTTCAGTCATTACATTCATTTTTCTAATGCATTCCAGGTCTCTGGAGACAGGTGGTGCAGGACCGAGAGAGATAAATATAGCTGCTTCTCCATGGAGCATTCTGTTGCCTCAGGTTTCCAAATCCAAATTAAGTAGTTAATGATTTATGTATACACTGAGCATTAGCATCTTTGTGCCACATTAGTCTTCAGATCACAAGTGGCTCTAAAGAGGCTTTAGACAAACAAATGAATATTAGGTTGAATGATTCAGCTTACTTCATGTAAACAGTTCCAGCATGTTCACATTGATCATCACTAAACTGCACAGAGGCAGGCAGTCTCAGTTGTAAAGTTAAAAAAAACCAAAACAACCCAATGCTACCACAGAAGCAGCAACGAGTCCTTGGCTCTTTTTTACAGTCAAGTTTTATCACACCGATATGCCCTTCTCCTGATGGATTACCCAAGGTTGCAACCATTTACTCACTGCACATAGTGCTTTTATTAAAGCTTCACTGGGGCCATTATGAAATTGCAGGACTGTGCCTGTTCCTTTGAAGGTAACTTCCAGGTTCCATAGTCACAGGAAATGCTCAACACATACCCTCCATATCCATGAGCAGACGCCAGCTATTCTTATGCATGCAAGTATTCATGATTTTTTAAAAGTAACTTCCAGTGCAGAGATCTAACGCAGACTTTTTAGACACCGAGTAGGCAACACAGGGCAGGTGTCAATTCCTCATCCTCACTACACCTTGTGTACATAGTGCTCTTTAAACCAGAGTTCCCTCTGAGGGTTTCTGGATTGGTTTGCTTTTTTTCCTCAGATCTGATACTCAACCTGAATCCTTTCATCACCTTAGCAATAAACACAGATCAGCAAAAATATCTTTTTGGCTAAGATAGCATCTAGCTGCATCAGCATTTGTAACTTAACCTTTTTCAACCTTCAGTTACAGGGGTGGCTCGCTCTGCATACGCCAGGTCTTGTTTTGCTAAGAACGCCTCTTGAGAGTCCTGAACAAAATCTTTGTCTAGCAAGTAATTACTTTTTTTTTTTTTTCTTTTCAGTACTGCCCTACATTATGCAGCCTGTTATTTCATAGAAACTAGAATTGTTCTGGTTGGAAGAGTCCTTCAGGATCATCAAGTCCAACTGTTAACCCAGCACTGCCACATCCATCACTAAACCGTGTCCCTAAATACATGTCTTTTAAATCACTCCAGGGAATGGTGATTCCACCACTGCCCTGGGCAGCCTGTTCTAAGGCTTTACAACCCCTTCTGTGAAGAATTTTTTCCTAATATCCAAACTAAACTTTCCCTGGTGCAACTTGAAGCCATTTCCTCTTGTTCTACTGCTTGTTACCTGGGAGAACAGACCAACCCCCACCTCACTAAAACCTCCTTTCAGGTAGTAGAGAGTGAGTCTCCTCTGAGCCTCCTTTTCTCCAAACTAAACAAGGCCAGCTGCTCCTCACCAGACTTGTGCTCCAGCCCCTTCACCAGCTTTGCTGCCCTTCTCTGGACCCGCTCCAGCCCCTCAATGTCCTTCTTAGAGTGAGGAGTCCAAAACTGAAGCCAGTATTTGAGCTGCGACCTCACCAGTGGTGAGTACAGGGGGATGATCACTTCCCTAGTCCTACTGGCCACACTGGTGCCGATACAGCCAAGGATGCTGGCTTTTCATTTTGGTATTTCCTACATGTCAGAAAACATGAATTATACTGTGCTTTCTGCCCGCTCTATTATACAGGGCAAAAATAGCTTAATTATAGACATCATTGATACTTCCCCAGTACTGAATAATCATCAATACTGCCTAAGCAGGGAATATTTACCCCAGAAGAAAGCACAATTCCAATTATTATAGCAGAAATCATCCAAGTCCAAATTTTATTTCACTGGGAGACCTTTAAAATGTTGTGTATAATTAACACCCCATCCTTCCCCAAGCATGTTCACAGTGGGCATTTCTGTTATCGTGAATCGTGGTACAAGTACAACTCACCTCCACTTCCAGTCTTTGCTTTTGGTAAGGAGCAGAGGCCCCAGTTAAGACTGTGGTGCTGCAATGCTGAGCGCAGTAGAGAGTCTCAAGAAATAAGCTTCACTTCCAACACAACAGCTCAATAGTAAAGAGGAACAGCAAGCAAAGCCCACTGCTGAGAGAGAGAGCAACAGAACACAACATGAGCCACGAGACATCAGGCATCTCCTTCCAGACCTAGGGCTCTGCTTGCTGGACTGGGGAGGCACCTCCTCACCATTAGGACATTGCAGAGTAACAGATTCTATTAAAACAAACTAAAAAATTTTAAAAACCTAACATGTCAATTGTTGCTCTTGAGCAACTCCAGTCTGAGCAAAGAATAGTACAGATCCTTTTAGGCTTTTTTTTTTTCCCCTTGGGGTGCTGCAAGGGTTTACTGTTTCTTAACGTAAAGCAATTAAGAAAAGTTCTTAGAGACAATGACTATCACCTTCCATAAACACTCTCCAGCACTGCATCTATAAAAAACCATGCTGATGGCATCCAATAGAGCAGCAGTGCTAACATGGCAAAGCCAAGCATTCTAGCAGTGAGCAAGACTCGGGTTTACTCTGCAAAATGTAAAGCAAAATCATTCCAAAAGTACTTGTTCACTTGCAGAGATGGCCTTAGAAAGAAAAATTCAGAAGCAACTAGAATATTAGTGGTTTTCCAAGTTGAATTTTGCTTTTCAGACACAAGATCATTACTGCAAATGGTTTGGCTTGACCACGTAGAACGATTAGACTTCAAGAAAGGGAATGGTTGCCCAAAAAAAACAAACAAATTTTTTTTTCTTTCTGCCTATACTCTGCTTTAAACTGACATCATAAGTCCTTTAACAACAGTACTGTTCAGCTGTACTCCCAGTCCCACATTGACAACAAGGCAATTCTCCGAATGCAGAGAAGATAAATGCAGTTAATGCCACTAAGCAAACATGACATTTTTGTTGTACTGTGATCATAGATGAGTCACTAAGTAAAATGATTAATCACAAATCAATGTTACTAGGCTCATTTAGAGATGATTCTCCCTTTGCAAAGCAGGTAGAAGCTCTAAATTTATAGGCTAATGCGTTTATTCTAGCTGTAGCAGTCTCGTTATTGGTCTTAAGCATCAGAGTCTGCAGGAAATTTGTGCGCAATTAAGCTAAAGCGAGGACCTCCTTATACACATTTTGGCACTTTTTTATCTGATAGTCTGTTGTGCAAATATATAAATGAATTGAAGCATTACAGAGAAATTACAGCTAATGTAATACTAAGAAAAAATAGATATACACCAGAATTTTAATACATATGCCAATAAGGTATCTAGACCATAAATTACACTCATTTTATCAGTCTGCAAATGGGTTTATCAGTCCACAAATGGGTTTGTACCAAGATTTTAGACCGCTTCATTTTCGGGTGACTAACATTTGTAAGTTCTATAAACAATTTTACAATCTAAATTGTTTCAGGAGGAAGTACGGGGTTTTGTTGAGTGGCATGTTTGTAAGTCATACACACTGTGAATACTTTTTATTTGGTAACTCAATTCACCTTATTTAAATATTAGGCAGGGGAGAAAAAAAAAAAAAATATTCTTTCAGACTTCCTAAAGGCTTGCTAGCACCATATTGCTTCTTTTCTCCCCTTGAATCTAATGAAATTAAACTCTCACATAGTCTCATGCATGTCTCTGCCTGCCTACCTCACCTGGCAATATAAATTTTTTTTGATCACTTCCAATCTCCAAAGGGTAATTTTACAGGGCAAAAGATTGTACCAGTCCTAGATATGACAGGCCCTGGATCCCTGTACTCCCAGACAGGGACTGTTTCAAAGCAGAGGTGGCTGAATATTAAACATTATTTAAAGAACATTAAATAAATACGTGACAGTTCAATCAACTTTAGTGTTCAATTTTGCTTTCAGAAGGGAGTCACTAGTTGAACATAATAAACATGACAGTCATATAGTCCGTAACTTTGGACCCTCCTCACACACCCAATGTTTTTGCTCTACTCAGCTGTATTTGCAACACTAGGAGTCACACTGCCATCTAGAAAACACAAGGTTTACACTCACACTGCAGTTAGATTCTCCACGATGTAGCAGTGTTAACGAGGGGATGTGGTGGCAAAGTCCTCAGGCTGTTCGGCATTCTACTAGAGCAGAGAGGAGTTGTCAAATAGAACTAACTGAGAGTCGTGAGGTCCTAAGCAAAAATAACCTGTTGTAACTGCTAAGCAGCTCACAACGCTCTCGCCAGAAAGTGCCAGCCAGGCTGTGAACACATCACTGCGCTCTGACTTAGGAAAAAGGTCAAGTACAACAAGGTTTTTGGACACCCACAAAACTGTCCTGCATGCAGAGCCATTTATTGCTCAAAGAATACACAACCTCAAGGCAGTAACTGATGTATTACACCTTTAGATATCTCTTGAACACAGAGGACATAAAATCTACAAAACTATGCCTGGGAGAAGCTGTCCATACATGAAAACTCACCAGCTTCTCTCAGCTCTTCCTTTACTCCTTCCACGCACAGTGGAAGGTGAAGCAAAACCCTGTGAATAATCTATTTATTTCTACAGTGAACAAAGAAAGCAAGTGCTAAACCAACTGCCTTTTAACTAAGGACTGATGATTTGTATGATGAGGTTTCTGTGACAAGAACACAAGAGCTAAGAAGATAGTGCTGCTTCTTAAGGGACAAGGCACAGCTTCCAGCAAGCTGCCTCAGACCAGCCTGCAGCCAGTGTGCTCCAGGCCTGCTGACAGCAGCTTCCCAGCTGAACATGAAAAGCCATCTCTCTACTATAGTTACGTGACAATTTTACACCAAAGACCTTATAAGTCATACACTGAGCAAAGACTTGTCTAATTATTTCATGACAACTAAAACTTGTACTTCCTTTTGCGTTTTGCGTTTATGACAGCTACTGACACGGCGATAGGAGAGGGTGAGTCAGGAGCACATCTGCACCATCACATACGAGTGATAAAGCCTTCCTGGTTCTGCACAAGGCCATTAAAAGCTTGACTTCCAAGAACTTGAGGCTCCAGGGAGAACTCCTCACATGTTCTCTGTGGTTCTAATATGCATTAGTAAGCTTTTTTTAAAGCTAACAATAATTGTCAGCCAAATAAAGAGAAAAGAAAAAAAATAAAAGGAAAATAAAGACAACTGCAGAACAGCCCCCGTTGCAGCAGTATCCTCCTTTGTTCCAAAGGGATCCCCAAAGCCATATTCAGAAGTTATTATTCAAAAAAATAAAGGTTGTCAAAGCTACATCTTCTCTCCCCTGCCTTCCAGGGACAGGCAGGTATCTACATTATGAGACTTAGTGCATTAAAAGTTGATTGCTTGTTTTCTATCATCACTTGGTATTTGCAACTGCAAAATCCTCAGTCCACACTGAGGAAAGCTGAATTTGAAAAAGACCAGGGAATACAAAGCATCAATAGAGCATGCACACAAGAGTTAACATCAGGCAGGAATATACCCACATCCTTCTACTGCAGTAAGAACTGTCATGCAGGAATTAGCAATCACTGTGAACAGGAAAAGCACATTTTTTTCCTTAGTCACTGGAACCGTTGTTATTGTAAAGCAAACCCCTAACAGACACGATCCTCCTTCAGAAAACAGCATAAGAAGAGAAGCAAATCCCAGGGTTTTTTTTCATAGGATATGAGAATAAAGGACAGCGTTTGTAGCAAAGCAACGTTGGCAGCTGCAGCCTCAAAAGGCGAGCAAGGCGACCACAGCACTCCCCCTAGTGACGAGCAACACGGGCGAGTGACGCCTTCCCTTCGACTCCGGCGAAGCGGTGGTCAAACTGCGTTTCAGCTACAGCAATAAATCTGCTTTCTCCAAGAAACTTTGCAGCAATACAGCAGGTACTTCAACTGAAGCATCATTAGGAGTCTACAGCCAAGATGAATGACCACATTTAAGCCTCAGAGACGTGCTCTACAGCACGAGAAACACGTTTTTACACCAGCGATGCTGTCGGGGACAAGCCACTGCAGCGTGTAGAGAAGAGCATGAGATGAGGTCTCAGATCAGAAATATGGATTTGAATTTAAAGTCAGTATCAGCACCACAGAAACTATTTTAAAAGTAGATTAATGCTCTGGAAGGACTGGGGGGTGAGGAAGGGCAGGGGGACAATGTGTTTTCTATCTGGTAGGACACAGGATACTTAGGAGCACATCAAAGGATCTGAAGAAACAAAATTGTAACTATTTCTGTATGAGAAAATATTTGACCAAGTGCACAGCTCAGGCCCATGGTAGGAGAGGGACAAGGACAAGACTGTAGCCAATGCCATTTACCCCCATCAATTCAGTAAAATAAGTTTATCCATTTGTTTTGCCAGTGTGGAAATTTTGGTTCAGCCTGTGCCCAAACAGCATTTGGCCATCAAATGAGACTCTTTCATTGCAGTGAATCCTGATACACTTGAGATAAATGAAGAAATTATTAAGGAGGGATAATAAGAGATCACAACCAACACACACAGTGTTTACTTGTGATGTGACCTCACTTGACAGATAGGCAGCTGCCGTGCCAGGAGGTGCAACAACTCACCCATGCAACTGTTACCTTGGTAATGAACTGCTGCAAGAGGACTTGGTGAGGAAGTTCAGAAGTTCAAAGCAGAACAAACCAGATCACCGAGACCCTGGGATCCAGAAACATAAGTACCCACTTCCCTGCAGCTTCCAGATGCTATCCAGGGAGCAGTAAGTCCTAAGGACAAGCGACCACCACAACAGGTCAAGATCCTTGGCAAGACTTCAATTTGTTCTGCTGCAAAACACTGCACCATCACTCACCTTTGGGTGAAAACAAGACAAAAAACCCCAAGCAGGTTGCTGAAGTGAAGGTAAAGCAGCACAGAAGAGCAGTAGCTTCTGCAGTTACATTGTGCTGCCTACCAAACCCAGACTCCACAACAATTTAAGGTCTCTCGACAGTTTGACAACACTTGTTGTAACATGCAGTGTTTCTGCTCTCATCTGTCCCTCTCCATCCCTCAGTATCTACAGAAACAGGACAGGAGGGTAACATTTGGTCAATTTTAGCTTCTGCAAGCGTTTGATGATCCTCAGCTGACATGAACAAGGCAGTTGACCCCCAAGATGCTGCAGACTTTCTGAACACAGGGGAATATATCCATATGCCAGCAAGTCTCTTTTCAGGTCTTCAGGATTTTTCATCTGGATTCCAAGAGGAAAAATGAATTTTCATATTACACTTGAAACTTCAGTATTGCAGAAGGCAAATTTCATCTGGGGACAACACAGAAGGTACAAGCTGGCAATTGTCCTCATTGTAGTCTACTCAAAACACTAGCGATAGGAAAGCCATTGC
Organism: Megaceryle torquata; assembly: GCA_024611175.1. Lineage (NCBI taxonomy): Eukaryota > Metazoa > Chordata > Aves > Coraciiformes > Cerylidae > Megaceryle > Megaceryle torquata. The sequence goes on from JANIJG010018926.1 coordinate 29,692, forward strand.
CACTGCCTTGTCCTTGCTGGTGCTGCACTTCTTGGTGTGCATCCCTGCAGCTTCTGCTATCCCCAAGCATACCTGCTTCTGCTGTAGCAAAGGAGATCAGGATTTACAGCAGTAACCCACAGGTGCCGGCAGGATGAACGGTAAGGGCATGGTAGGTTGTCAGCTTGTAAGTCCTGTTGAGGATCGTAAACATCACGGGACAGGCAGCGGTGGTTTGACTGCTATAAGCACTGAGGGTGACAGCAGACGATTCAGTTATCACTGGCAACAAGAGTGGTTAGACATCCTCTGCCCACAGCTATATAGTATACAGCACATACATTAAAAGTCCTCTGGCAAAGAACTAAGGACAGCTTCCAGTTCAAGATCTTCGGTTGTATTGTTCACAACAACTAACAGTTTTCCTATGGAACAATTCTGATCAGACCTTGTGAGTACCAAGCCACACTAAGTAAGGAGGGACTGCTTTGCTTTCTGTCACAAAGAACAGTTAACACATGCCACTTTATTCGTACTTTCTGCCTGAACGGTGACTATGAAGCCCTACATATAAACCCCCCTGCTCTGAAGAAGATACCACAGTCTCATCAGAATATCTTTGCTATGTCAATTTTAATTCCAACCTGTACTTCAATATGCACATAATTATTTTCAAATACAGTGAAAACTTGAAGTCAAAGAGCATCAGTGACCAGCATTGCAGCTTTCAGTAAATCCTCCACAACTTCAGAAAAATCTCTATAAACATTGTGTAAAGTAGATACAGAATGTACACGGGACAGTTTTCTATACAAAAGTGCATTTTAGCAATACGATTAGCAGAGAACCTGGGGGAAAAAAACAACCAAACAACAAAACAAACCAAAACCCAAACAAACCACCCCAAAAAACAACCCCCCCCCAAAAACCAAAACCACCTCAGTTTCAGCAGTACCATATACCCTAATGTATATCCCCATCTCTCCCCCCAAAAAAGAAAAAAAGCCAACACAACAAAACCCCCCCTTGTCCCTTGCTTTGGTTATGAACTATATTCAAGGCTTCAAGATTACAACTATTCTTTTTTTTTTTTTAATTGAAGAATTTATTTGTAGGTTGGAAAAATGTTTTCAAGTTAGCCAGATGAGAGAATGCAAACATGATTAGAGTTAATAGTCAAAACAGACAAGCTTTGAATATTACTAGGATTTGACCTTGATAATAAACTATCTTTGCAATCCTTAAATAGAAAATTGCGTGTTGACTTGCCCTTTCTATGCCCAAGAACTGCAAGATGAGTAAGCTAAAGATCATTAAACCAACGAATCTAACAGCATTTGCCATGAAAATCTGGCTTCCAAGAAGGAACTTCAAAAGCCCCCAGAACAGTCAGATTTATTAATATTTATAGACCAACGCATCAACTGATTTCAAAGCTGAAAGAGTGTTAGGAAAAGAAATGGCTTCAGGCCATTCAGCATAGATGAACAGTAAATATTGCCATTTTTATGTTTCTATATTGTATATGCACTCTGATGTAAACGCATATGAATAAGTTCAAGCAGGTTGGCTGGTTTGTTTTTTCCACCAGAGAATGATCTTCACAGGTTTCAAACCACAAAATGAGAACTAAAAGTCAAGCCCAGCAAAGTCTTGCAAAAACTTCTCTTGCTCTTCTTAGTAAGCACCCCATACTGAGCACACTATAACCATCTCTTAATCATTTTCCCAGATAAAGAAAAATAGATATTATCTTAACAAAGGATGACATTAGATACACACACAAAAATTAGACAGGTTTATCAGGCAGCTACCTTTCTTCCTCGTATTTAAAATCATATTAGAAAAGAAGGTACTCTATTGTTTACAGTCCTATTGCAATCAAACTTTCAGTGCTCCTTCTAAGCCTTTAAGGAGAAAAAGTTACCACGGAAGCAAACCATTAACGTTACAGGGTGTAAATTGGTTACATTCACATTACAGTGGGTACAGAGCACCCGGATATACAGCTTCAGTACCACGGAGCCATAGAACTATGACCTTTTTCCTGTTTGTCTCTGTTTTGCTTTTAGGCTTGACATTTTTTATCTATGAATAAATAGCAGAGATTTGATTCTTTTTTTTTTTTTAAAGGCATTAATAAGAATGCATGATTTTAGCAGTCATTACTTTATCTTAACCAATACTCTGTAGATAACTTCCTGTAAAACAAAGCGGTAGCCACAACGGCCACGCTTGAATCTGCAAGACCATGTTTAACTAAAATCCCAACTGTTGCGACGAGTGCCATGGGTATCCAATACAAATTCACAGAATCAGTTAGGTTGGAAAAGACCTTTACGATCATGGAGTCCAACCACTAACCCAGCACTGCCAAGTCCACCACTAAACCATGTCTCTAAGCAGCACATCTACAAGGATGGTGACTCAACCACTTCCCTGGGTAAGCATACAGCATACTGCAGGGGAAGACAATCTGACAGAAACACCTCCCCCCTCCACGGAATGACTATAATGACTGTATCACTAGAACTAAGGATGAGAAAAGGGGAAAAAAATCCAAACGTAGAATTAGGTGAGAGGTCTTGAATCCCACAGCTATTTCAGGCCTGATTCTCTGTACTTGACAAAGACAACATTCAGGTAAGCAAGGTGGTGTTCTGCATTCTTAGCAGACTATTTAGAGTTTTGTATTCTATGGTTATAAGCATCCTGGAACTATGAGATCAGAGAGCTATAAACTATTACCATGGAACCCCTGAAAATGCACTCTTCTGTCATTCTAAGTGTCGCACAAGTGACTGAAGTGGGCAGCTGGAGATGGCATATCACAATCAGCTACTGGGGCACCCAGGACCTTTTCATGCAATGTAACAGATGAGCAACCAGACCCATCTAATCACTTGGACTAAGCTATACTTACATGCTCACACTAAGATCAAGATGGAAATACTATCCTCCCTTATTTCATGATCTCTGGAAGCTAGTAGATAGGTGACCAAAAAACAACTGTACCTCTTCAAAATGAGAGGGTCCTCTCTCAGCAAAGCCTGAGGGATTTTAAATTCTGAAGAGCTGCTGAAACAGAATAAAGTGACACATTTTCATGCTCCACCACGCTGAGATATTGCACTTTTCTTACAATTCATTTCAGAGTCTCAATTCTCTACAGTATTAAATGTGTATTTTTCTTCAGGAAAAAAAAAAAAAATCACATTTCAAAGTCACTGCAGAAAATAAAGGTTGCACTGAACCGTGACAGTGTACACACAGTGAAATGTTTCATGATGAACTCATCCATTACAGCCATGGTAGGTTGCAAGAGTTCAACAACTGCACCCAGTGAAATTAGCTGAATTGGCAACAATTCAGTTTTTAACTTCACCCAAGACATTTAAAAGAAGCTCCAGATTTAAGTCCATCTAAATTCTCAGTAACTTATATACTGGTTAGAAGTTGTTGGTATCGTTTCTACACAAGGAAGGGAGTCATCATCCAGCAGTACAAATACTGACAGGTAACAGTCACTTCTGGTTAGCGGCCAAGCAACTGGCCATATGGGCCAGCTAACACTCGAGGCTTTTAATCAGTCAATGGCCAAGGCTGGGCACCTTCTGTCTAGCAGCAGGGAGAGTGACTAAGTTCACACGTACTAGTTTGGCTACAGACCTCCTTTATTTCTCATCGAAGCCCTTTCAGAGGCCATTGTTCAGGTGATAAACTGGTCAGTTTATTTTGAGGCTACAAGAAATGCCACTTCTGAAAGAAAAATACTCCAGCTGTCAGCTACTAAGCCTGTGCAGGACGTGCAAAATGAGCGGGAGTAAATCCTATATAAAGTTGATCATGCAGTGCTGCAGGGCTGGGCTATGTCCTGCAATTACAGGCACAGCTGGCCGCACGGAACTGCCAAACTCCCTAATTCATAAGAGCAAAATGAAAGTAATGAAACATCAAGACAATGAAAAATTACTTCCTACACTCAGAGCTAGAAAATATTTTTTATAATTTTTTAAGTTTCACACTGAAATTTGGAAGTAGTATATTTAACTCAGCTGTGGGGGGAAGGAGTTCTGTAACAAGAAGTCCATACAGATTGTCAGAATTAGAGAACATCTTAAAACTACTTTTACCTTCCTACCCAAAAGCCACCATTTAAATTATTTTTTTTTTTTAATCAGGAGAAATTCCAAAAGCAGACAGACAACAAAAGGAGAATTCTGAAACACACAATGCCGTAACAACCCACACAGAAGACACATCCTCAGCTAAGCATACAACTAAAAAGCACAGCTGTACTAAGGAAGCTCTCCTGCCAACAACATTAATCTACTCAGATATGCTTCTGGGGAAAAAAGCTACCAAAGTTGTGTGCCACTTGTTTGCACTTTTGTTTCCAGTAGCATTTTTAACTATTTTAAGTAGTGTCCTAGACAACTTAATTGCAAATTAGTGTACTTTCAATACATAAAGATGATTTTGAGTGTTTTATTTTCATAGCAATATTAGGGATATACTGGTCAACCATTAGTAATAATAAGATACTGAGCAGCAAAGTAACTTTCTGAAGACTAAGCTTTCAAGTTGCTTTTTTCAATTCTAATTTCTTCCTAAAGAACTACATTAGGCATTCTTTGCATTAGAGATTCCCTGCATTAGAAGTCCTGCTTCTCCTGTTCTGTGTAGTTTGAGTTAAATTGCAACTTCTAGAAAAGGATTTATCACAGTAATTCCATTTTGTATGACTCAAGAGCAAGACTGAAAAAAGTCCTTTAGAACTAAAGACTTCTCTCCTCGTGCTAAACAATCTTCCTAATAATGGGAAAGGAGGACAGAACAAGCCAAGTGTAACACTAACTCTAAGTTGGAACCACCAAAAAAGCTGAAGCATAGTAATGCATGAGTAGTGTCATCCAAAAGCACCCCGTGACTTATGTCTTGCAAGTAAGTCAGCATGTTAGCCAAGTTCAGGTCTCCTTACAATGGTATCTGTTCAGCAGCTTTTCAGAAGACAGTTAATTTTCTGAAGTTTTTGTTGCAAAATTAGTCTCAAAAAGCTCGATACTTAAACCGTCTTACCAAAATTACACTTGAGAAAAGAACTGGTTTATATTGTTAACACTAATCAAAATTTGGTCAAGAAATATATGTAAACAATAAGGATAATACATTTAAGGCTTAGAAAGAACACTGATGAAATCACCCCTGTCACATTAAAACATCCACATCTCCTTCGTGGTCCTCCTCAGTCACTTTTAAAGAGAGCACTTCTTCATTAAGAAATAATCCACTCAGTCTTTCCTTACGAGCTTGTCTTTGTTCTTTCAGCTGTCTCTTGCGCAAGGCCTTTTGCTGTAGCTTCCGTTGCTTGGAACGTTTCTGTCAAAATACAGAAGAGATAAAAACAAAATTTGTTCTGTAGATTAGAAAGTTGGAAAACATAAGTTAACCTCTAAAATAATGTCTGCTCTGAGAAATAAGTAAAATGAATTCTCAGAGGTGGTGCAAACATTCATCCCAAATTGTACCTAATACTAAAATATCAAGACCATTTACCACATCTGAGTTATGAGGCTGAGTATTATGCACAGCTGAGTCTTTGATCAGAAGAATCTTTACTGCAGGGGAAATGTTACAGCCTTACAATAAGAACCTGAGATGTTGCAGAGTAAGCAGGAACTGCTCCTCTCCTCCACACTTGTAATTGAAATTAAAAGTCCCACAGTACTATTTTAATTGAAACATGCTTCTTTAGGTCACTCCTCACCAAGTAATCTCATGAGACATGTTGGAAGAGTAAAATGAAGATTCAAAAAGCCTGATGAAACTTCTGGTTGGGAAAGAAAAACAACAAAACACACAAAGACAGTCTTTACTATCCAGAAATTATGCCTAGATAAGGTTGATCAATCTTAAGGTTTTTGTTTGCTCTGTTTTGGTTTTGGTTTTTTTAAAAAGAATTTAGATGCATAAGCCCTTATTCAGCCACCACTCGCCTTATTCTAAATAAAAGTAACAAGATGATCTACTACAGACAAACGTGATGGGCAGAGCGCAAGTTTAAATTCCTTATAGTCATGTCAGAGGAAACGGCACTGGTTTAGCTAGACAACTTCAGCAGATCCTCGGTCGCTAACCGCTCTCTGTCAGTACAAACCTCCCAGGTAGGATCACATAAGCAAGCTTAACAAGTTAGACAGCTTAATACACGTGTATATAATAGGAAACTTTACTTTTGAATCCCGGATTCTTTCTGCAGCACTTGTGGACAGATTACTATCACTGTGCGCTCGACTCATGTTGGCACTGGAGTTTGAAGCGGAGTTAGCAACACTAGAACCACTGCTGCTTGCTGAGCTGACCATGCTGGCACTGCTGCTGCTGGCACTGGCACCACTCACACCACTGGTACTCGCACAACTGTAGCTACTCCTCTTCCAGCTCTCCCTCGCAGACCGTTGACGCGGTCCATGTTCCTTGATATAGTTTCTCACCTTTAGAACAGAGGCAGCAGAATTACTAAATACTGTGATATTCCTTTCATAAAAACCCCACAGTTTGCCTATTAAGGATCAGGTTATTGGATCAGTTCAGTTAGGCATCTAAAACATTTTGCTGTGAGTGCTTAAATCCCAAGTCACCTGGCAGTCATCAAGAGAACGTAACCAAGTGAATATTAACTTAATTGCGGAAGGAAGAAAACTAAGCAAGGAGGTTTGGGGGTTTTCCCAAACGCTGTACTTTTCTACATCAAGACGAAACTTATATTTGCAATATGAAACAGGTCAAACCTGCAAGAGCAATAAGTGTTTTCCATTTCAATCTTTACCTTCATCATAATCACAAGAGCAACACTGAGGAGTTCAGCTTGTCTGGATGGTTTTTTTCCTTTTATTTTTTGGATATTTTTGCCCCCAACAACAGATCGTGACACTACAAAGACTAAGACAACAGCAGCACATACCAGTCAGGTGCCCTTCTTTGTTATAATCTGTATTTTGTAACTTCTTTGAAATGCATTTTTCTATATCCATTTCTACGTTAAATTTATGGATTTCCCCAATGAATTCCAATCCCTTGGAATTTTAAATGCTCTCATATTCAGTGAGCAAATGAAGATCCTCAACCAGCTGACTGTCATGAAGTGGAATATGCATAAGCAGGGCTGGGCCCACAGCAGAACTCATTACACACACACCACTTTAGGCTTCACACATACTGAAAATACATAACCCCAGTCTTTCACGTAAAGATTTAGTAAAGTATGCTTTTGAACCCTCTTTTCTCTGACAGTATCATGCTCTAGTGTATCCCCTATATCTAATGATTACAGATAAAAAGCGATCACAACTCTGCAAGAGGTTTTGCAAGACATTATCAGATGCTGAAACCACAAAGTCAAGTGCACAAAGCTTAACTCACCTGTTTCAGTTTTTCATCCGTGAGACAGTTCAATTCAATAATGAATTCACTATCTGTAGGTGAGATCTGAGCAGTAGGATCAATAATTTTAATAATATCAAGTTGCTCTCGAAGGCCCATCTCTGTACTGACTTTGCGACTCAAATACTCAATATATTCAACCTGGGACCCAAAGAAAGACAGGTCATTTTAAAGTATTATTGATTCTAAATGAGTGACCCAAAAAAAAATAGAAGGATCGACAGAACAAAATGTGCTCAAATATGATGTTTCCTCACAGATTCCAGCCTCACCGAGTATCCTCAAAAACTCAGGGTGAAAACTGGAGCACACATTAAATTGCTTACTACAGGTACAAAAGATTTAATTTCAAGAATCAAGTAGTACTGCATAGGTCTACATCTACACCTACAGCAATCAGTTTGTCTCTTAAGATGCGGCACTAATTGAAAGTTCTTCTGCATATTACAGTTCTCACATAAAAAAAATCATTTTCACCTGTTCATCATTTGTCATTGCACTCCATGGAAGTTCATCAAGGTTTCTATGCTTGTTTTTCTTTTTCGGAAGCAGACAAGGAGAGCTTGGAATACTAGGTATAACATCAGAAAGTACATCGCTCCCACTTGTAATGTCGCTGCCAGGCAACTTGTAATGTGCAAGAGAAAGAACAAAGCCTTAGAATACAGTAGGCAGATTTAAAAATCATTCTAACACTATTAACAATTCAAAACATACCGTCAAATTAGCAAAGCATCACTCATCTGTGTACTTTAACAACTTCTTAGTAATTACTCATAACCCTGCGGTGCTCCTTTGAACCTTCCAACGCACAGCAAGTGCAGCAAACTCAATTCACAATATTTTCTACTTATCAATCCTCTTTTTAACAATTTGCAGTTAAGAAAATAGTAAAATGATTTGTCATTTCAACTATTTCCCTTCCCCATCAGTGTATAAGTTGTCCATTACAATCCAAACTTAAATCTAAACCTCCCATTTTAAAGCATGTCTAGTTTAAGGAAGATCATTTCAAAGTAGGTTTGTAATTTACACCACACCCCATAATTACACAAGACAATTCAATTAAAACCACTGGTATTTTCCCCAGAAGCAACTGCAGAATCTTAGCTAGCTTCATTTATACAACTGACATGTAATTAGTGAATGCACTTCTAGTAGAAGTGTGACAGTTGGATTACTCATACTCAGATTCTGCCAGATAACACCGTAAAGAGCTACTAAAGAAAAAAATCTACAAGTCCAGTCAAGTATGTCTCTTAAGAAATGCCTGTTTAAAAAAAAAAAAAGAATTTTTTTTTTCTTTTTTAGAAAGCTAGTTACTAATCAAACAATGTTAGGTAACTAAGACATGGGAAATTACTTCTTTTCAAAAAAAAAAAATCATCAAGTTTATCAGGCAATTAATACTTCACAATACAATGAAGCTCTGAATCTTTGGGATCCAAACCAAGTTGTTCCTACAGGTTGCATTAGACAAATGCACTTGTAACTGCTGTGATACAATATACACAGGGACTGGCAGTGAGACTAAACCAGGGAGAAATCCAGAGCTAATCTCACTCCATGGTATCTTAAGCTCATTTGCATCTTCTGGAACAGAATTTGCTCTTTCTTGGTATCAGTTTTCAGCCCTCATACTGCACTTAGAAGACTCTACATGATTATGACAAAATGTAAAAGTATTCCTTATCCCTCTATATAATCCTATATTCTGAAGCACCATGTTTTCTATTTCAAAGGTACGTACACACTCACAGTTGATTTAAGTCTCCAATACATAAAAAGTTCCACAAGAACTGCTGAACAACGAAGACTACCACAAACTAGAGATACCTGACCAGGACTGCATCCAGTACAGACCAGGAAAATGGAGGATGTGATTCACCTTCACATTTTTCCCATCCTGGTGAGAAAAAGTGAGCTCTGTACTCTTAATGCCACAGAAAAAAAATATTAAAATAGGCTATAGCAAGGGCTTCTACACTTTTCCTATGTGCCAGCTCCAGTCCAAAAGAAGATTTAATCTGACCAAACCACTGGAAACAGACATGTATAAATAGATTTCATTAGCAGAGCAGATTCTCAGTACAAAGGATCTAAGCTCATGGCTACAAGACACATGTGGGTCACTAAAACCAAACTACCATAATATGTAAACATCCCTCTTTGAAGAGCTGACCTTCAATCTCTCCTCCAGATTAAGAACACTGGAACAAAATGGAACAAAACATCTTCTTTATCGCTGAAGATTCAGCTATCTGCTCTTACATTCAGTAGGTACCAAAAACAAATGCTGATGACTTTTCAACTACAGCTGAACCCAGCACTTAACAGTCTATATGAAATTTTACACATAAAGTGAAACTAGTTTACCTGCCATTCAAACTCACTGTCTGACCAATCCCAGTATGTGCTGATAGAAGAAGAGACATCACTGCAGACACTGCCCTCAGGGAACAAATCAAAAGAGGTGAACTCCTGGTCATCCAATAGAGAGTAACAGTCATCTTGATCACCAACTGAAACCGATGAGAACAGCTCCTCACTGCACTCCGAGCTGGCTACGCTCGTTCCACAAGATGTCAAGTTCCACCTGTAAAAACAGAACAAAACAAAATTCTTTTAAAACTCACAAAACTATTTTCACTTCACTTATCAGTCACATTATATGTTGATTTTATTGGAATAAGTTAAAATTATGTAACTTGAAGTATTCTATTTCAAAATGTATATAGACAACACAGAATTCAACATTAAAAATGGTTAGACAAAAATCCATATACAGTTAGTACATTTACACCTTTAATTTAATATATTAACAGTTTCCATCTCAGAGCCATGATTCCTGTAGCATGTAAATTGGGTTGGGGTTTTTTTGGTGGTTGGTTGGTTTTTTAAATACACTGTACTAAAAATGTGATTTCCCATATGTGGGAATATTTAAACTTCCATGTAAATTGAAATAAGCAAAACTAAGAAGTAAATCAATTGGACTTCAGACAAATAGGAGTCAAACAGAAATTCTGAGTTAATCCCCCACAGAACTAAGGCTCAATAAGGAAACACATTCTGGATATACCCAGGGCTCCATTATTCACTGTTTTCAACTCCGAATACCAAAAATATTTGACATGTTGTTGGAAGAAGACAGAGCAAGATGGGGAAATGACCCGTGTGAAAATGCTACTCTGACAAAATGAAACGCTTCCCCCCCATTATTTCATTTAAAGAGCTACTTAATGTCGTGGCTAAAGGAAAGCAACTGAGGACTCAAACTTCACAGAACAGGTTTTTCACTCTAATGGGAGTAAGCCAGCATTTAACAAGCTCATGAAATCAGTCTCCATATCTGGATTTATTTCACATATTGGTGAAAAGTAGGTCGAGACAAGTATGAGTCAGCACAGCACTGCAATATGGCCAAAACAATTTGAAAAGGCCTTCTAACATTCACCACACAAACCCACGAGATCAACTCCTGTTCCATCGGCCTATTCACTTCACCCAGCTAACGAGAACATTCCTCCGTGCAAAAGGGGCAAAGCTGAGAAACACCATCACCCAGAAAGGCTGGTCCTCGCCGTCGTTATTTAAGCTGCATACCAGGTTGGCTAAATATGCTTGTGAGGGACTCAATCCCACATCTATTTGGCCAGCAGTAAATTTATCCAATGTTAAAGATATTTCAAACCCCTTTATTTTAGCAGATTGAGGAGATCCCTCTCTCCCTTTCTGCATCCCTTCTACACCTGTGGCATTTTAATGGTACGGACCTTTGTGGGCAGGGCAATCAGTCTGTAGAGAGGAACACGAGCGTGGTGATACAGCACGTTTTTGACCATGACTACACTTTCAGCATTCATGAAATATCAAAAGGAAAAATAAAGTAGACGAAGTTTCCAGACCCCTCCAAACACAAGATGAAGGACTCTACCACCAACCAAGTCTGCCCAGGTACTCCAGGGGTGCAGTACCACCGCAGGTACAGGCAGCCAGCCCTCGCTTTCTCACACCTAGGGGGCCTGCTCCACTTGCTGGGCTGAGATGAATTAACAATACGTGGGAACTATGTTAAAATTACTTTTAACTTTACAAAAATGGAAAGACTCATGTATACACCACAGATTGAGCTGTGCATCTGCAACGGCTTAATCAGCGCAAGACAGGGAACATCCTTGCCCAAAGGAGTGAAACACCCAGTCTGGATGCCTGGGTTACAAACCTGGGTTTGTAAAATGAGCAAACCGGAGTAACACACAAAAAGAAATACAAAAAGAAACCTTACAAGATTAATTAAATGCAGATTTGGCAAAGATCACACATTTATCTCACAGATATGGTACAAATACGTCTTATTGTTCATGTCACAATTGGGTCTCGGGATATAAGAATTAGATCATAGAAGTGTATCATGTTTGATCAAGACTCTTCATGCTGAATCATTTAAGATTCTGTAATTAAGAGCTTGCTCTTGTGAACGACACTTTTAAACTGTAATTTCTATGATGTCATACAAATTAAATTGAAAGATTAACTTACTGTTCATTCATTACAGTGTAGTAGAAACACTAATAACCACTAAAAGTATATTGCAACTCTGGAACAGGAACTAAAAACTATCCCATGTCTCTGTTCAAGACCAAGATCTCAGAGTTGTTCTCAAAAAAAGCTATTGCTATATCCAACTTTAAAACTATGCAAATTTAGTAGTAGTAGAATGAAGTTCTTAGGTAAGCAGGACATGGTTTTGATTTTATAAGCACAACCAGAATTTCTTTGTAGAGCTACATTTGCATTTTTAGAATAGATCTTTTCAACAAATTACAGATGGAATAATTTGCCCTTAATTAGTAGCATAGGATGGAAATGTTTCTGCAGGAATCAAGTCACCAAGCTGCCTGACTCATTCTGAGCCTCTCCAGGTTTGCGTCGTGTCCACACAAGACCTGCTTTTAATTATTATAAAAGCACCACTCACAAAGTGCCCACCCTATAGCGCTCAAAACTGCGTCTTCAGAAACACAGAAAGAAATAAACGCACCATAAAAGAGCTCCCACTCAAAAACCTATCGTCATTAGCCAAAACCAGGCTAAGCTCGTACACTGACCTGTCCAAGACAAGCGTAACCCGAGCAGGGCCGTGCGAGGGGAGTACCTGGGGCAGCCGCAGCACAGTCACACCCGGCCCGTACCAGGCCGGGGAACGGGGGAAAGGAAGCAGGGCCCTCCTGCGTGGGCAGCTCCGACCCCTGCCCGCCGCTGCCTCAGGGGCGGCCCGACGGGTCCCCGGCGAGAGGCGGCAGTCGCCGCCACGCCTCTGGCCCCCTCAACCCCGTGCCGCTCGCCCCGGCCGGGCGGGACCTACCCCCTCCCCGCCCCCCGCGGCATCAACGAGCCGCCGCGGCCCAGCCGCCTCGGTCCGCCGGGTGGTCAGCGGCCGGGGGGCCCCGCGGAGAGGCGGGCGGACCTGTTGGAGTGGAAGCGGTGCAGCGGGTCTGTGCGGTGGCAGGACGAGAGCTGGCAGCCGAAGTCGCTGACGTCCAGGCAGCCCTCCTCGCTCAGGCTCAAGCTGCCGCCCCGCGGCGGGTGCTGGTGCGAGAGCAGCGGACACGGCTCCTCAGGGGCCAGGAACTTCTCGTACGGCTCCTCGGTCATGGCGGCGGCGGGAAACGGCTGCGGCGCAGCCCAACGGCGGCGAGGCGGAGGAGGCGAGAGCCTCACGCACGCAGCGGCCGAGCCGCAAGCGCCGCCATCAGCCGCCTGTCCCGGGATGCGCCTCAGTCTCGCGGCCGGCGCGGCGCGCTGCGCTCCTTCCGGTGCCGGCCCTGCAGCGCCCGGGCGGTACAGCGCCCCCTACCGCGCCGGAGGGCGGCACGAGCGCGGGGTGGGGCATCGGCGCTGCTATGGCGGCGACCGCGCTCTACGGGCACGGCGAGAGCGGCGGGGGCCGCGGTGGGGGCTTCCTGGGGCCGCGGGTGCCGGCCGAGGTGGAGGCCATGGCCCGGGGTGTGCAGGAGATGGACAAGGAGACCTTCCGGCGGCTCCTCAAAGGTAGGTCCCAAGCGGGGCCTGCTGCAGAAGGGATGGATCTCCTCCACGGGCCCGGCGGGCGCCGTTTCGAGGCAGCCGTAGATCCTCTTGGGAAGGCTGGAGGGTCTGCTCCCCGCTGCCTTGCGCGGGCAGGGCCGCCGCTCTCCGGGGACGCTTCCCGTTGCCTTTCCCCGCAGGGAGCCAAGGCCGAGGGCTCCGTGCGGTGACGGGCCGTCTGGGCTGCCTTCCTTCCGCAAGTCTGTAAAACCCGTGAGGATGAGGCCCGCACTTCTGCGGCCCCCAACTCGCGCCGAGCACAGCTGAAGTCATTCCTCTCTCATCCATCCATCTCAGAGCCGGTGGCCGAGTCGCTGTCAGATGGTGTAGGGCGTGTGGAAGTCCCGGGCCTCGGGGATGTTCTCATAACATGCAGGAGAAAAAGAAAAGAACCTCAAAATGCAGGCGTCTTACTGAAGTTCGAGGCTGCACGGTTGAAAGTGATGGACTGATTTGATTTTTGTCTGTGAGGCTTCTCCCTGTGGTAAGGCAAGAAGGGAGAGATTTTTCTAAGGTACCTTTGACCACCAAGTTAATTGGTTGAGTAAAATTACTGTATGCAGAATAATCACTGAGTAATTGAAGAGTTAATTAGCACAGCTTGTTTGTGCTCAGCTGAGAGGAGACCAGCTGCTGCACAGCGTGCTATGGGGCCCTTACATGGGTGTTC
>JANIJG010018928.1:3151-13592 GCA_024611175.1 Megaceryle torquata
AAACATTTATCAAATCCCCTCTCAGTCTTCTCTTCTCCAGACTAAAGAGCCCCAGGTGTCTCAGCCTTTCCTTGTAAAGCATGTGTTAACTTAGGGACTTTTCCAATAGTGAGCTCACCACTCTTGTTCAGACCTTTCAGCTTGCTTTCTGGCCACAGAATGAAGATCCCTCAGGTGACCTAAGGCCAATTCTGTACACCTGACAGGATGTGACTTGTCCCCTGGCAGTGGAAAGTTCAGGTGACAAGGTGCAGTGGGAACCATCCTTTCTGGAAAGGCTCCTTCTGAGGGCAAATCCTCATAATTTTTCTCACAGCAAGTTTACCTGGACTGGAATAAGTAATTTATTTAAGAAGGAAGTAGAGTTACTTTGTTCTTAAGAGAACTCCCAGGACCGTTCACTGCCATGGTGACTGTCATTTCTGTGCTGCCTAGGTGATATTATGCAGCTAGGGCTGCATGGGTTATAGGGGTGCTGATTAAAAGGAACTTTAAATTTGAAGAGATTAGGCACATTTCAGCTTTGTATGTCTGTCTTCCATACAGATGAGTTACTGTACACAGGGAGATGAAAATGAGAAAGAGAGATATGAAGAAAGATCTGTGATATGAACTAACCTTTAAAAAACAACTACTGAGTTCGAGTATCTCCGTGGCTGCGTGTCTTTAAGGACAGCACTCAATGCATCCTGAAATTTATTCTTCTTTAAGGTGTCTCTGGGTGGGTAACCAGAAGGAAAACGCACACAAAATCATAGGTCATATATCTGAGATAAGTATCAGGAACTGCAATTATAAATATGTGCATTTTCACATAGGGCTACCTAAACATATATAGATCTGACTGTAAAGCAAACAAGTAAATTCTAGCCATTGTTAATCTGTATGCCCAACCTACATAAAATGTGCCTAATTATGCTACATGAGCTCTAAAAATAAAATATTAAGGTAAATTAATACTGTACTCTTTATACAAGTTCTTCAAATGGAATACATAATACAAAATATTGATTCAAGAGGGCTGCCCTATTGAAAATCAAATGAGTTTTTGCCATTGCTGAGAGCACACAAGCCAGTGTAATCAGCCTGTTCAACTAATCATTACAGTAGTGCTGTTTGTGGCACTCTACTTAACAGTCTGTCAGCAGTGCCATTAAAAAACTTACTTTTTTCAGGGATTTATATTTTGGCCATAAAAGGTTGTTCTGATATAAAATTAGAAACACATATACAGGCATGAAGGAAGAGAACTCCCCCACCCTTCCACCCAAGTTGCTTTTGAAAAGTCTGATCCTGGGTCACCAAAGACAGCAAGAATTTTGCCTTTTATGTCAGTTGGAGTAGAATTGGGATGAAAGGGTCTTCTGGTGATTAATTGCAGTTAACAGAAGCTTTGCTTTTGACCTTAGCTGAGCTTTGGTTAGCCAATATATTTTAATCACCAGTGTGTGAGGAACTCTGAGGTGCCTCTCAGATTTTTTTTTTTTTTTCCTCAAATCATAGTTTCTTTTCTGGTACATCCCTTGAAAAAAGCTTTTCTGATGTGACAGCTTAGTAAATGAAGGCCAATACTGTGGCCCAGATTTCAAGCTCAGTACAAGCTGTTTCCTTCTGTACCAAAATGGAGCTTTCCTACTATAATTGCTTATGCTGAAAGCTGGCGCCAGAGGCAGTAGACTTTGGGACAGTGGAGAAATGTATTATTTTGAAAACTCCTGACTACCTGCAGTGTAACATTTATAAGATTTGACACTCAACTGGACCAGATCCTGAGCAGCCTGATCTGATATTGATGTTGGACCTGCCTTGCAGAAGTGGAAGTTAGACTGGATACCTCCTGAGGTCTCTTCTCACTTCCATTACTTTATGTCTCTGGGGAGTTATGCACAAATCTGTAACACCTGCTGACAGAGACAGTTGGTCAGATTCCAGTTTAGGGTCACCTATAAATATAAAACTTTCTGAACATTAGGCCATTCAGAATCACAGTTTGCTCTGGTCCATTATAAATGTGATCAAGCTTACTAGAGAAACTGCTTGGATTGCTCTTGAATATCCAAAATGAGAGATCTATCTGACAAGCAGTGGATTCAAATGATTCACTTTTTCTCTCTTTGAGGACCACCTAAAACTTTATTTACACAAAAAATAACTCTAATTAAAGTGTAGAAGTGTTTCTGAAAATTTTGCCCCATAGAATTACATTAGCAGTAGCCCTAGTACTGTGTTTCCTTTCGTTTTCTCTGTAACACCAAGCTGCTGAATTTGCACTGATGTAATTGAGGTTATTCATAGGCACCTATTTGGATTTCTAGACAGTGACTAAGAAATAGTATGGTAGCACAAGAAAATAATAAAAATTATGGAACATGTGAATAAAGTACACAAAAATGTCATAAAACATGATAGACCTTAATAAGATGCTAATTTACTATTTGCGGTCATATAATATAAATCACACCAGTCTCTTTGTTCAAAATAAAGTAAAACTATCAGTGTGATGAAAGAAATATCAGTTGTCAAGTAAAAGTAATGAGGTTTTTTTTGAAGTTGGCAAGCTCCTTGGGACAGAAAAGGGGTAATATGACCCTGGGGAAAATTTGAAGTATGATGACTTGGTGAACACTATGACTTTACTTCCATTCCTAAAATGGGACAGCAAGTTTGTATTCAAGTTATTACAGATATTATACATCATAGTGAGAGATAAAAATGAACATACTTAAAGCTGTATCACTTTGAAATATGAAATATCTTAACAAGTTTACCTATAGTATGAGAAATAGTAACCAAATAAAAAAAGATGTATTCACCTTTATGCTTTTATATTTGTTTACCATCTCAAGAAGTTTCCTGTATACAGACATTACATTCCAGCATGCCTGACCTCTCAGTTACTTCTAACTCCAAGCCATCTTAGCTACCTTTAAAATACTTATTTGCTGCCACCTTTGCTGCCATCATTCCAATGACCACTGTATGCCTTTGTTGGATCTGATGCTATCTTTGGATAAGTGTTGAGGTAGTTTCTAACCTTGGGAAAAGTGATTGCTTATAATGCAAAAAATGTTGTTATATTGTGTGTATTAAATAAATAAATAAAGAAAGAGTAGTTTCTGTGCTTAGCCACTTTACAGTCTTATACCTTCCTCCTGAGTCAGCTACTGTGCTTGTTTGCTCCATCATTATCCTGGCTGAAAAATGTCAGAGTGATGGAGTACCTATGAGCAGCTTCCAAGAGAAAAAAATAAGGGGATTTGCTGAGTGAGCATGAGATGTGTTCCACAGAGAATCCTAATATCTGATGGCAAATCCAGGGCAGAAGCAGGTCCCCTTGCAAAGAGGCTAACCACTGATGGAAACACAATTGTCGCAGAAGCTATGGAGTAGAACTGCTTCTTTTTCTGATGGCTGTGGCAGGGCCCACAAAAATAGATGTATATAAAAATGTATCTGTATATATATTTATAAGAAAAAATTTTACACACACACATATATATATTTATAAGAAAATGATATCTCTAAAATTTTAAAAGAGTAATAAGGCTCTGAAGTCAAACCCACAAACCTTAGGGGATGCCAGAATTAAGATCTAGTGGTATGTATTTTAAATAAGGTTCCCCTCTGCATGTGGAATGATATAATCTTTAATTACATGACTGCATAGTAATTTTTCCATAGGCAGGCTGTGCCCTTCACTACATGTAAGAGGCAGAGTCCTTGGAATGGGGTGAAATTCTTTCCAATTTGGCTTATTTTAGTGAGGTTTCCTAGCTGTGTGGCTGAATAATACTTAGCATTTGAAAAACAGAATAACCTTACAAAATAAATGTTTCCCCTCCTCAGCTCAGCTCTGCCCTTCCCATACAAAAGTGGGTCAGCTGTAGGATTGGGTTATAAATCAATAGTAAATAAATAAAGGAAATAAAATAAATATTTCGGGGGAGGGCTTCAAGTAGCTACAAGTAGCTGGTGAAAGGAGAGCCTGAAGACACCACTTTTTGCCACAGTTACTGAGCAGACAAGAAAGAAGTAGAGACCTCCAGGTGTCTGCCACAGTGTCCATCTTGTGAACTTGTCATAAACAACATCTCTCCACTCTTATTCTTCTCTTCCTCAGTCCTATCTGCCTCACAGCTCCATGTTTTTCCTATTTATGCCTATTTCTTTATTCCCACCCTCCATGTCCTGAGAGGCCTCATCCCCTAACATTGAATTTGCCATGCTTCCTTTTTCTTAAGCCTTTGGGGCCCCAGTCAAGTGAAGTTCTGAGAACAGAACAGAGATATTTACTCTTATCTTCTGTTCCTGTTGCTGGTAGCTCAGTAATAGGGCTAGTAATTGTAGGAGGAAATCCCATTCAGCACCTCCATCCCTACTGTGACATTTTTTCAGTAGCAATGAAAGCACTTTTCTACCTTGACATCAGGAAAGTTCAAAGACATGGAGCAGGCTCAGCTCACATGTGGTAGTTGCCCCAGTGCAACATGGAACATGTCACTCTGTTTTAGTGAACTGAAATTTTCATTTTTCTCTTGAGGTTAAACCTTAACCAAGTATCAGACACATAGGTGCTTCCTCTGCCTCACTGTTATATTTCAGGTTCCTGGGTATCAATACAAGAATACTTAGAATTTTCAAAGTAAATTGTTATTAGCTTTTTTTCTAGATGGCCGGTTGTATTTTATTGAGAAATGTCCAAAATGCTTTAGCTGAAACTAAAACCTCTTGATAGATGCTGTGAAGGCTGTAACCTGGTCATTACAGTTCAGTAACATCAAAAACCACTGAATATGGGGGTTTTAGAATGGAAAGTGCTGGGAAATCTTCACTGCCTCTAATGCTGCATTACCAGCCTGCATCCAGAACATGTTACACAGCTGTTCAAACCACTAGCAGCATGGGAGGGAGAGGGAAGGCTTTAACCATATATACTCCTGACAGATGTAGGGCCTAAGTTACCTATACATTGTCAGACCCAAATCCTCACAGCCATGGAGGAACATTCGTCATCACATCTTGTGTGCCAAAAAGAGGCAATACCTAGACTAAAGAGCACTGGAACAGGCTGCCCAGGGAGATCGTGAGGTCTCCTTCTCTGAGATATTCCAAAGGTGTGTGGATGTGTTACTGTGTAATGTGTTCTAGGCAAACTTACTTTGCAAGGGGGTTGGACTAGATGATCTGTAGAGGTACCTTCCAACTCCAATGATTCTGTGAAGCTTTCTAACCTGTTATAAAACAACTGGAGCTGGCCTGTAATTCATAATGCATACAGCAGGAGCGTGTTCCCATCCTCAGACATCCCTTTCAATGGTCAATACAAGAGTTAAGATCTGTACCCTACATTACTTTAAAAAGTAAAACAAAACAATTTCCAGTCCCCACACTGATGTGAAGTGAAGAGAGGGTGTTCTCATGTGTACTGCTTGATTTCTCACATATTGGTTTCTCTGTGGAAATTGTCTTTTTTTACTGACAATTATTATGTTCCACCAATGGCAAAACTGACAAAACCTTTGTGGAGGTGGAGAAATTAATAATTTTTGCTCATGTCTGAAATCATCAAAAAGGGAAACTTGAAACCTTTGTTCTGTGCAGTTTTATTCCACCCAGCTCTAAAGAATACAGAACGATGCTGCTCACTGGAGAGAGATGGACTGTATTATTTCAGAGGTTTATTGTTACCAATATAATTTGGGAATGTGCTTTGCTCCCTATGGAAAAAGAACTGTTTCATGATGTACTGTACTTTCTCTTCTCATGTTCTTGGTCCTGCTGGATGCAAGCAGTTTGGATAGGATATTCATTCTTCTACAGAGTAGATAAAAAGTATTCAGTGGATGTCTCCTGATCACACACTGATATTGTTTCTCCCACAGCAGAGCCCACAAATAGCTATAGCAATGTCTGCCATCTCCTATTTCTCCCTACTTTCCATGATACTAGGAATCACACTGGTGAAGGGAAGGTGGCTAGCAAGCTTGGGATTGGAAGTTTACTCAAATCAGGGTACTTGAACAGTCTTTCTCTGTCCTAAATCTTTCACAAGTACAAACTGGCATAAAATAACTTATTTTTGTAGGGCTTCTGTGTTTGGAAGCGTCTAGGGGATGTGTCAGTAGTATGGGATGGTGTAACAGAACATGGAGTGTGCTGAACCAAATATGAACACCACAGAGGCCAGCCTGGCCCCTGAGGACACCTGATTCGGGGACAAGATCCACTACTCAAAGATTTGACTACTGCTTCCACCTGTGGTCAGGAACTATAGCAGGGTGATTGTCCCTGAGGACTGAAACACCACATTCAGAGCTGTCCTTCCAGACATAATGAGATGCTCCATGAAATGATGAGGGTGGATGGGGATTCTCAGGGGTATTTTCAAGCTTCTGGAGATAGGAGTTTTTGGATTGGTTTTAGTCACATTTCAGAAACAATAATGTATTTATTTATGATTATGCTAACTTTAAGAGATCTTAAATATCATCTGCAAGCAGAGAAAAACTGTTCTATGTGAATAAAAGGAAGAGCCAGGTACTGTTCTACTATCTGTTTTTCAAGAGTAACACAAAGTAATTTTTTGAGGAAATCTTGCTTTTAGCCTTCTCTAAATAAAAGCATCCCACCATCCTATGGCTGCACAGCAGCACTTCCAGTAGCTCCTACCCATCAACTGTCCTTTACTCCCTCTTACATTATGCCCCAGGCCTTGCTGTTCAGAAGTTCACTTCAGCTGACGACAGTAATTTGGATGTGCTGCAGCTGCCCAGCTGCAAAGAAAGGTCCACCACTTAGCAGTTGGCAGGTATCTGATTTTTGTGCCTTGTAGTCACATCACAGTGGTGTTGCACACTGTAATGACCATGGTGCCTTAATGAGGAAAACCTCTCACTACTGACAATGAGGTGACAACTAGAAGATCAATATCCAGCAAGGTCAGATGTCCTACCCAAGACTTTCCTTTCCTTTCTGATGTATTAAAACATTACAGACTTTGGGGATGGGGGAGGGGGTGGCGAGGGAGAGGAAGGAGGGAGAGTAAGACTGCTTTGGTTTTGCTCAGGATTGGGTGGGTTTTCTTTATTAAATCTGATAATTGCAGACTGTACCAGCTCTTCCTCAAGACTGGAACTAATGTGATGTGGTTTGCTTGGGATGGAGTTGTCTGTCAGGAGATGTTACCTCCCCAAAATGCTTCTATTTGACTACTGCTTTAGTTAAGGTGGGCAGATACCCATAGTCCAAATATATCTTTTTAATGATTGAAATAAAGTTTTATCCCATTTTCTTAAACTAAAGTCTTACCCATGTTCCTGTGTACTCCTTTATCAAGCTCTAGTATAACATCTTATTTAAATTTAAGAGCATTTTTTTTTTCTGATTTAGAACAAAAATAGCAATGAATTATTTTGTATTACTCTAAGAGGGGAAAAGTCATGCTCATCTAAATCTTGATTTTTGATAACATTAGAGTGAAAATCAAAATTAGATTTAAGGAGAGGTTTTAATGCAATAAGTGCACTAAAAGGTGCACTAAAAGGTGCACCAGAAAGAGAAAGTAATATAACACTTTTTTGTTTGTTTGTTTGTTTCAGTTGGAAATTTTATCACATAGAAAAATCTTCACCCTTTCTTTTACATAAAGAACTCTGTAGAAGCAAAATTTTATGCCTTCCTCATCTCACGAATGGATCTCAATCTCTTGTAACCTTAATAGCAAAGGTTACATACAGATTGTTCAAAACCAAGTTTTCATAAGGAAGAACCCTGGAGAACAAATGATATTAGTCCCGAGGAAATTACTTTTACTGCATGTTTGTGACTGTAACAGACTGAGAACAAAAATCAATGGCTTTTCTGCACACCAAGTACCCTTGAGATTATGAAAAAGCAGGGCCTGAATAACTTATTTTACTTTCCAAAAGAGCACTGGGACAAGCACAAAACAAAATCAACAAAAATCCAACCCATTCTCTGTGCAACATTCAGTGCTTGCTGCAGCCTTGTTTTCCCAATGTATATTGCCATGCTGCAGCGTTCCTGTGCCTAAAGGAACACTAACCTTTTCCTCAGGTGAAGAACAAGCATGTGAAAAATGCATGGTTTTGCTCAGTGCAAGTCATCTTCAGTAATTCATTTAATCTCACTGTGTAGCAATTCCATACTATAAAAGGGGGGTTGTTATTTTCAACAAAGTTGTGAAAATGTATTGTAAAAAATTTAGAGGGTAGACAGCCATGGGAAGTATATGTAATCATATAGTTATATAACCCTTCTTTGTCCCCTTTTCCTGTTTTCATTTAGATTCCTTTATTTGTAGTTTTAGTAGAAAGTAATGATATAGGAGCCTGTATTACTCTGGAGTGTCGTGAGAGCTAGTTGCATCAGAGTGTTTTCTGTGTAAGGAAATTAGGTTTTTCTGCTGGCTAGAAGCTGTGTATAGACAAAGAAAACTCCCCTAGAAAGTACAAAGGCTGAGTGGCTTGTCATACTTCTATATGGTCATCTGACAGGGGAATATTGGTCTGCAAATTATAATTTGTTCCTGTCATAAGTGCTTTTTTTGCTAACTGGTCTGGGCAACAGATTAATGTTAGTTTTGAGTTTCTGTACAGATGACTCAGCTTTGCCATAGTAATTTGCAGTGGCCTGTACCTTCTGGGTTTCTATTAAGTCATATGGGTGATTTTAAGGGTGTTGTTCTGTCCAAGTCCTTTCACAAACTAAACCCTGGTAATTCCTGTTGTGCCATGGACTCATTAAATCAGGGTAACTCAACCTCCAACTGCTCTTACTATAATCACATAAGAACAAGTTAATAGCTCTTCAGGTTTTATTCATGTATGTGCAATGGATATTTTTTTTTTCCCCTCCCACTGGAACTTACTTTGGTGCTGGGGGCTGGCAAAAAGCTTTCTGAGACCTATCTGAGTCTATTTAAACATTCAAGCCTTGCTGGATACCATGCCCTCACAAAATGATTTGAAGACCGTATTCAAAGACCCCAAACTCATTTTCAGTCTGCAGCCACCTAAGAGCACCCAGAATTTGGCCAGACAGCCAAGTGAAATCACCACTTGACAGAGTGACTGGCAGATTTAATCATTAGAGGTGATGAGTGTGTGTCAGCCTGTCACAGCATGCACCAGCGCTGGTCTGGCATTGCTCTGGTAGTCCTGTTTTCCTCCCTGTTTCAGCCATTCCCCTTTAATCACAGGTTTTCTCTTTTGTCTTTCCCAGGCAGTGTTGCTATAGCAACAGTGTCTCTTGACCATCCTGCCTTCCTCCCATCGGGGCTACCCTTATCAGCCTCCCATCAACAAGGTTTCACCCATCTCAGAAGCTCTCCCTTAAAGCTGCTTTCCCAGCACACACATGAAAAGTTGTACTCTTCTGTTGAGGTGTCTCTGGACATTGCAAGTGGAACTGCCAGGCTGGCACGTGGTTTTATGTTGTAAACTGGCACAATTTTCCATGCAGGGTGTTTGTGGCAAGCTGCTCTTGAACTGTTCAGCCCAAACTATAGGTATCTGTCAGCATTTTTAGGCAGTGATACAACATGGCAGAAACAATATCCTGGTTCCTTCAGTGTCTGCACTTCTTAGGAAGCCAAGAGTTTTTGTTTTCTGAAGGGACTTATGAGTTTGGCTTGTGGAGCACTTATCCCTTGAAGAAACCAAACCTTTCCAGTATTTGTTAGGTAGACCAAATAGAAACAACCACTTCCCCCTTCCTGAAAATCTCCTCTTTATATTTAGACTTGACCTGATTCTGATGTTCTCCAGCCTCACTTCACCAAAGATAAACCTGCAACTTCAAACCCACTTCTTATACCCAGGACAGATTTTTTTCCCAGGCAAATAATACAAAAAGTTACAGTGGGATTTGTAAAAAAAAAAAGTTACTGGTTGGTCCTCAAATATCTTCCTCAAACCTTCTTGATTTATTGCTCTTCTGAAAGAGATTCATTCAGCAGTTATAAACTTCTCAATAAGACCCCAGTGGGTAGAAAAACCTTTTATAAGGTTTGATGAATGTATTGAAAGGATTAATTAAAAAAGTATTTCCATAAATATGTAAATGCAGAAATTAATATATTTTTAAATAATTATGCAACAATCTGTCACAACAGACTACTTTTACAAGATATTTCCATTTGACACAAAGTATTGTGTCTATTTATTAAAGTAAGGATTAATCTTGTGTATTACACGTGCACACTGTTTTATACCTTTTCATAAACATCAGCAAGTCCAAACTTAAATGATAAACTTCCATATTTGGGGCAGCTAGAGAACAGGTAAGTGGGTCTGAGGTAGGCAGAAAAGAATATATAGAGAGAAAATATCTGAGAATCACAGAATCACAGAATGTCAGGGGCTGGAAGGGACCTCAAAAGATCATCTAGTCCAACCCCCCTGCCAGAGCAGGATCACCT
>JANIJG010018928.1:21395-43201 GCA_024611175.1 Megaceryle torquata
CAATTGAAAATAAATGATATAATAATTAAAAAAACTTCTAAAAATATACAGATGAATAACAACTAATGAAATGTAAGGTTAATGAGTGACGACATATATTGAAATATATCTGTCACTAGTTTTAACAGTATTTCCATTTTAATCTGAAAGAATAAACTATTGTTTGTTCAATATTCATATAGTGCAGAGCTTTCTGGTCTATGACTAGGTCTCCTGAGCACTGCAGTAATTAGTAATGAATTAGTAAAAGAAATAATGAGTAATGTGGAAGCCAACATCTCAGTAAGAAATATGATTCCATTGTGGCATTATTTAGCCTATTACTAAGAACACAGAAAACTTCAAAGGATATTTTTATTCCATAGTTACAAGACAAGAGTAGATCTGTATTAACATAATTTAGTAATTAAAATTAAAGGGATAATTCAATAATGTATGTTTATTCAATGAAGAAAACCTGGCTCAGACGATATTATTGTCTAATTAATATAAAAGATCCTTAAAAAATAAAGAAACAAAATAAAAAATATGTAGATTGGAGAGTACAATATACTTAAATTAGTAGTTTTTTTCTCAAGAATAGGATTTAGAAAGAACATTCAAGGTCATTAGCAGTTATTGCTCAAGGTTATAGAGCATCCTTATGTACATATTCCAGAGAAGGTAGAATAATTTTCAAGACGGTTGAGTTACAATATCTCTGTATTATATGAACGTCAAAATGGCTAGAGGAGCTAGAATTTAATATAGGATTAGCATTAAAAATAATGGAAGTTAAAAAATCAGTCCAGTTAAGTACCATTTAAGAAGATAGTTGAAATTATTTAATGTGAAGATTGATTAAATGCTAACAGTAAGTGCAATGAGGTGTTTGTACTGCTTCTGTTATTTTGGAGATTAGAGATACTGTCCCAAAATGTTATCAAATGCAAAGCCCATATGACAGAAAGGACAAAATAGTGACTAATTTAAGGTACATAAAAGAAAATAACAAAACAAAACTATAAGATTTGGCTATTTAGTTAGGTTAATCACTATCTGTTTTAATTACTGTGACAGAATGGAAATCTAACAGAATTCAAAAGAATGTGGTATTTGCAGACAATGAATGGCTTCCATAAATAGAAACACAGAACACATTGAAAATTAATGCAAAAATGGATTCTACTTTTTATTCAACACTTGCATGTAGATTTAAGCAAGACTAGGAACTACGAGAAAATTCTTCTGCCCCTCAAACATACAGATGATAGCTATTATAAAAGTGAGAGATCTAGTTTTTTTCTTTTACATGTGTTACTTGATATGCAAACATAGGACAGAAAGAGGGGTGGAGAATGGGCTAAGCTGAACTTGAAGGAAAATAATGGTGCTGATAGTGCTAGCAAATGCTCAGCTATGTTTAAATTGGTAGTTAGTTTAAGTACAGCTAGTGCCATAGGAGTGACAGTACTATGACTTAGTAGTATGGCTTGATCACAGCTAATTTTCAGGACACCTTCAATGTCCCAGCAATGCTGTGACCTTTTGAATGAAAGGTAACCCTAAGACAACTCAGAAAGATATGACATAATGCATACTACTCTAAGGTTCATAAATTGCATATCATTAACAGTCAAACATACTGCAAGAATTATGACCTCTTTGTCCTTTAGCAAGAATAAGACCAGTGAATAAGGTAACTTAGTATAGTAGGTTATGATCAAATTAATCTTAAAAGACAAAAACACAAACATCATCTTCTTATGGTTGCAATACACTCTGTATGTATCATGTTACAGACAATTAAAGTAGTTAGCAAGGCAAATTTGTCTTGAATATCAGCTGTAAATCCTACAGTCCAGCTCAATAACTGTTTTCAAGAGAACAATTTAAAAATATGGAGACTGCTTTGAAGTAGTCTCTTTTCTTTTTTGCTTCCAGCATTGCCTGTTCAGTTAATATATGGGATAAGAATTCTTCACAGAAATCTGTGGAGGCATGCTAAAGGTATTGATTTTAGATATTCCTGAAATCAGAGCCTGGCAGGAGTCTGAATTTTTTGAACAAGGATTTGGATTCCAGTCAGGTCACTGTTCTAGAAAAGCAGGGTTTTTTTCACTCTTCAAGGACAAATTTTGACTTCCTTTGAAGTGCAGAAATTCCCAATGGAGTCTTTTAGTAATAAATATTGATTCATCTTCTCTCTGTCCTTTAAAGTAAATTGCAATAGTCCCTCCCTTAGCTGTCCTTGAATTTTGTCATATGGTTGTCAGTTTATGTTGGTACCTCTTATTGTCAGGAAAGCACCAAAGTCACTAACTCTGTTAGTCAAAGTCATAAATAGGTTTTGAAGAAAAAGTCTCTTCCTTAGAAGAAGAGCATCAAAGGTCTAAACACTTCTTATTTGGATTCTGTAGCAACTTGAGGACATTGTCAAGTCAGGACAATTCTGATCTCAGTACCTTTTGACCTTTAGCTGGTGGAACTGGGTATATCCATCTGATCTTGAATCACTTCTAAAATTTGTCAAAACTCCACTCAGTGGTATCAATACATACCTCTTCCTTCTGTCTTTTCATATTGATACTTTCAAATTTTCTTTAGCAGTGAATGCAATTTTGATTCTGGGTAATGAGTTGACTATTTAGTGAGGGTAAGTGGCTCTGCATATTTCCTACTCATCTGTTAGGTGGCATCTAACTTTCTGAAAAGTTAGATATTTTATGCATTATTCTTCTTCTCTTGGTAATGCTTTCAAAAAAAATTTAATATTTTTAATTAAATTATATCAGGACTAAAACAGCATTAGAGAATTATTTTTTTTTTTCCTGTGGAAAATTTGGCTTTGATAGTATAACATAATAATTGCTTGAAATTCTATCTTTTTTTAAAGTTCACACCTAGCTTTCACTTGGGGCAGCACATCCCACTTTGACCTAAATTTAGAAGGGCTTAATTCAACAAACTAATTAAAATCTCAAAGAAAAAATTCTAAATTCACTATAAAAAATAGCATTCCACTTACTCATAGAATCATAAAATCATAGAACCGTAGAAACATTTAGGTTGGAGAAGACATTTAAGAACATTGAATCCAACCATGAACCATACCCCTAAGTGCTGCTTCTACAGATCTTTTAAATAAAAAAAATCCTCCAGGGATGGTGACTCCACCACTTTCCTGGGCAGCCTGTTCCAGGGCTTGACAACCCTTTCTGTAAAGGAATTTTTCCTAAATATTCAATTTAAACCTCCCCTGGTTCAGCTTGAGGCCATTTCTTCTTGTCCTATTGTGTGTTACATGGGAGAACAGACCAACCCCCACCTTGCTACAACCGCCTTTCAGAGAGAGTTATAGAGAGCAATAAGGTCTCCCCTCAGCCTCCTTTTCTCCAGGCTAAGCAACCCTAGTTTCCTCAGACATTCTCTAGACCCTTTACCAGCTTTTTTTTTCTTCTTTGGACATGCTCCATCACCTTCATATCTTTGTTGTAGTGAGGGGCCCAAAACTGACCCCAGTATTCAAGCTACAGCCTCACCACTGCTGAGTACAGGTAGGCAATCACTTCCCTAGTACAGGATGATGGTGGCCGTCTTGGACATGTGGGCATGCTTCTGGTTCATATTCAGCTGCTTGCTGGCCAACATCCCCAGGTCCTTTTCCACCAGGCAGCTTTCCAGCCACTCTTCCTCAGACCTGTAGTGTTGCATTGGGTTGTTGTGACTCAAGTGAAGGACTCAGCACTTGACCTTGTTGAAGCCCATATGATTGGCCTCAGCCCATCAATCCAGCCTGTCCAGATCCCTCTGTAGACCCTCCCTACCCTGAAGCATATCAACACTCCCACCCAGACTGCTGTTGTCTGCAAACTCACTCTAGGTTGCCTTCACACTTCTTATTGCAACATTATTGCAGCCTACCTGAAAAATCTCAAATGGATAATAATGTGAGGGCTTTTACCAAGGTAGGTAGCTTTCTCCTCACATCTTTAGTCCTGGCCCAGGGAGGCAGCAGACTTCCCTAAGAGGCGCATCTGATCTGCATAGTGGGCTTTCTATTTGTCTCAGGACGGAGTCTCCTATGACAATCACCTGCCTTTTTTAATTTATGGAAGCAGTTTTGACACAGGCCTTGGGCCAACTTAACCTTGGTGACTCCTCAGACCTAGTTGAAGCATTGTCCTCATTGTTCAATTCCACTTTCATCTGGGACCACTTTACACTGCAGAATAGCTGTGGCGTTATTCTAGATAACATTGAAAATACCTGCAACACTGTTATTTATGCTGCTAATAACCCCTCCTAACTCAAATTCTCAGTTTTTGCTCATCAACTTTATAAACATTCCTGTATTTGGTAGTAAATTGTTTATGTTGAAATCTATATTCATCACTTCACCTAGAAAAGCCATGTTTGTTGAAGTCTGAGGGGTCCATCTTGCTGAGTCAGTAGAAACATGCAGCTTTCTTTGGCCAAAGGCACAAAAAGGAGTGATGTAACTTCTCTCATAGCTAGTGCTCTTAACTCCTCATACAAAATGACAGATATATACTTATGGCAGGACTGATAGGGAGTGGAACTAACTGAATATAAAAATGAGACTGTCTCTAGCAAGTTATATTCATGCTCCAGGTGTGTCTCCTCTGCTTAATCACATAAGCGTTACCATAAAATTGCTAAGAATAATGTATACAGCTTGCAGGACTTATGGCAATATTACATAATGGAATTTTGCATGAATAGGTCTTACAGGATAAGAATCTGTGAGTGTTGGCTGGTCTTTTAATACAAAAAAAACCCCAAAATAAAAAACCCAAAACATTTGTCCTTCTATAGATGTGTCACTGTAAAACTAAAAAAAAAAAACAAAACACTTGAGTGTTTACCAAACTAATCTCAAAATCTGGGAACTTCTGTGGAAATAGCACTTCCTCTCACGTGTTTTGAATCACAGGGATAGTGGCAGACTGGTTGATTAGTTCACAAAAAGAAAAACTTTCCCCCCAGTAAATTAGAGTGATTGTTTATTTTAGTAATTCCTAGCATCTTGGAAGCATGCCTTTGGACAGTCACATCATTTGTGGCTTCCTGGGTGCATTTGTAAGCACTCACCATAAAAGGTCTCATTCATTTTGGTACACAGAAGCTTGAGTCAAAGCATTCTTTATACAACTCCTGAAAAGATGCTGTTGAAGTTATGCTTTAAGAATAATTATAGTTGAATCTGTGGTCCCTTATATCTTATCAGAGTATTAATGAAGCAAAACAACCACTTAAACAGCCAAAGTTGAATTTTAGGCACGGAAAGAAAAGTGTAAGAGTGAAAGACTGTCCTTTCTTTTATGTCCTCTGGAACATTTTAAAAAGACTACTTGTGATCAACAACAACAATGTATTTTTATTCTAGAAAAGAAGATTCACAGAGGTCTAAGGCTTAGATTGCAAAAACCCCAAAATAATAAAAAATGTAATACCAGCATTCATTTGAAAAGGACAGTTGTGTATGAGCTTTAGTTTGGTAGAGGCATGCAAGATTTAGATCCAGTCATTTTCTAATATAGGTAGTTCATTTTTTATTAAGTGGTGAATGGCAAAACTTCACATTCATCAGAAGCTTCTGTACCAGTGACATTACAGGAGCCTGTTTCATAGCAATTTCACTGCTTTTGAGATATGTTGTTCCAATGACTTCATAGGCCATACCCATTCCACATACTGGGCACTGGGTAGACAGAAACCTTTGCACAAGGAGGCATCACAAGAATAAGATAAGATGAAACATGATGCAGGCAGACTGAGTTCATGGGCTTCAGGCAAAGCTGCCTCTAGGTTATATTCCATCCCAGACTTGCCATAAAATACCAAATTTCCCCAGGGCATTTGTGGTTGAAATAAGCCTGGTAAGTTGGTTATTGACGTGTGTGCCCACTACAGCCTGCAGTTCATCATGGGCTCAAAAAACTAGGGAACTTGACTTTTATTGCTGTAGTAAGTGGAATGAATCTTCGAAGCTGCAAATCAGATGACCCCTGAACCCATGCCTTCAATAACAGCACATGCTGCAGAAAAAGCAAGTCCTATGGCATGTCTGTCTTCTCTCTGTGGTGTATTAGCTTTGTTTGTGCTATGATTTGAGCAGTTGCTCATTTTTCACATATTGCATCTGGAGTGACTCCAAGAAACTGGGACATAGTCTCATTGACATCTAGCTGCTGACATATTAACGAGGACTTTGGCTCCCATTTCTCACTTGCCTTCCTGAAATCTTTATATTGTCAAATAGTAACAGCATGAGGATCAACAAAACTTTACAGATTCCTGTGAAATCAGGAGCTATATAAGAGCTGGTCACATTTCACAGGGTGTTTCTACTCCATTACATGATAAAATATACTCTTCTTGTCATATTTTTTTGTGAAAATGTTGGTAGAAAAAGAGCTTGCAATTTGATTCTTTCAAGTGTTTGTGTTGGGACAGCTCTTGTCGTACATGTTTACAGAGAATGAACATAAAAGGGGCCTGAGGATAGACAAAAAATCTGTTTGACTATCTGACAAATAGTTACAGAAACATTTTGCATATTTACCCATCTTCTAAAAGAAACATATTGCTATGCAACAAAAATGTGTTTACTGTAAAATCACATAGATAGTAGCACTTCGAATGTACTTTAAAGAGTTGGATTTTGTAAGCAGCTCATTTGCATAGAAACACAAGAACATTTGAAGCCTACGAGACAGCATCAAGGGATAAAAGACATCCATTGGGACAAGTCTCCATTAACCTTACGTTTGTATGGTTTTCTTTTCCTCTTAGGACTGAATATTTGTTTAGTTATTAAATCAATTCATGAAATCATTCTGTGTACTTTAAAGTATAGTGAATAACTGCCTTGCCGTCAGCTTAGTCTAAACTCGTCTTGAATGGACATTGATAAATTTATTTAACTTTGTTACATCACTGACAACCTATATTTCTACCACTTCATGCAAAGTAACTTTGTTCTCACTTATGGGGTAGTACTCCTTCTCAGTTACAGCCTGAAGACTGCTGATTTTTTACTTGGTTATCCAAATAGATGGTTGGCATTCATATTCATTTTCTCTCTTCTCAGCTAGGCTGTGCCTCAGTGAGGCATCAAACCAAAGCCAAATGATGTAGCACATTCAAATTGCAACCTTGTTACTGAAGACAATGCCAAGAATTTAAAAAGTGACAGGCCTTTGAGATTGAAGATGCTGGAAAAGAAAACTCAAACTCAGAAAGATGGTGACTTTTACCTCTGGGACTTCTATGTAAAAATCTCTAAGTAGCTAAGTGAAAGATATCAAACACTAAATGTAAATGTAGCTATTATGATGCATACAAAAAAACCCCAGAAAATAATTTCAATATGCAATTAAGTGACTTAAATCCTCCTTCCCAATCTAATACTCTGAACTAGTACACGAGAAAAGTGATTTTGAAAACCCAACCAACATAACAACTTTCAGTTACTTTTAGTTAATTAATGTGAGATTAAATATATTTTGCTCAGGGATTTGTTAGCAGAAAAGAGAGATTTTTACCCCTGGATAGCTATGTCAGATCATGTCTGGGTTTAGTTTTGAGAGTTGTTAAACCTCCTATGTAGCTGTGTAGCAGTTTGTCTGATTTCCTGTATGTTTTTGTAAAAAAATGCAAGCCTTTTCTGCTGGTTGCAGTGCAAGAGGTTAAGGTTTCCCATTGATTCGATTGTACAGCTCATGGACTTGCAAATTTGAATTTAAAGGTAAAAATAAAAATCTCTCTTAGATATTGCTCTTCCAGGAAGCATCTAGATTCTTCAGTGTTTTTTACTGTGGATTGTGCTACCCCACTTTATGCCTTAAAAAGTGACACTAGAGCTGTTTCAGGCTAAACAGGAGACTGGATGAAAAACAGGTCTAAGCCGGTAAATTACTGAAGAGGTACATGGTGGATGTCCCCACTGGAGAAGGTAAGAAACAACAAGATAACATTGTCACAGGATATATTCAATGTTAGTATCATAATATGGGCACAATATTCTGATGACACACAAATGGATTGGTTGAAAATGTTGCATCATGCCCTTCTATGGAGATCTGTAAGAACAAATTAAACTACCATCTATTAGTAGTAACAAGATATTAAAAGTGACCCTATTTTGGGATAAATATAACCAACTGGATTATCTTTCCTGTTCTTTTACAATTGTGTTTTCCTATGATTCAAGGTCATCTCTGTGAACAGCTATGCTTTCTTAATCCCTAATATTCACACAACAGTTAAAAAAAAAGATATCCATTATATCTGATAATAACTGATTTGTCTATAACTAAGAATATGGAGGCAGTTAAAATCGTAAGATAAGAATACCAGTAACAACAAAGGAAACATAAGTGAACTAAAATTAGGTCAAGGAAGAGCAATTATCACCTTTGTTACCAGTAGCACCAGTGTCCCAAGGGCCTTTCTTTTTCTGTTTATGGGGTACATCTTGCCCATACCAGCAATACTACATGAAATGGAGCTCTAGCTGAGAGACATTTCATTTAGAGCAAATATTGAAACTTTACAGATGCTTGCCTGCAGCTGTACAGAAAAGACAAACAGCCTCCAGACAAGCCAGCCCCACAGAGCTTTTTACTTGCTTAGTTTCAGCAAGATATATTTGAATATCCACACAGATGGAAAAAGAGAGTTAGGATGAGACATTAATAGAAGCCACTGGGAATCAGGGTCCTGATGTTGCCAGAAGCGAAGTCCCTTCAACTCTGTGCAGTGGGGAAGATGTGAGGGTGCACAATGCTCTGCTGAAACAGGCCATGGAGAACAAGATCCATCAAAGCCCCATCTCGGCAGTGTCACTGGCTGAAAGAAAGGAAAAGACTTGTGTAAGTACCAGTAGAAAAAATATGTGGAAAGAAAGCAGAAGGGAAAGCCTCCTCTGTCACAAAATATCCTAGGTATGTGTTACAGAAAAAAAAAATTCTTATGTAGCGAGCTGTTAATTTTTATCCCAGAAGATGTTTTGGCCCTGGAATAGTCCGGTTGAATTTGTCCCAGTATGGATGGACAGCAGAATTACCCTAATGCAGCAAGCCTGATCCTCAGCTTTATTTCATTTCCGCTGTCTGAACTCAGTGTAATGTCCCTGTGGGCATCAACCCTAACTGGAGGTTTGGCTGCTGGGACACAGAGATGTGATGGTCAGTGACTCCTTGGCATCCAGGAGAATAGGAGGATCCCCACAGGGAGTGTCCCCAGGAAACACTAGGGGACAACACCAGCCACGGTCATTGGGCACCTCTCTGGGGATGGGATGCTGTCCCAGGGATGAAGTCAGGATCAGGACCTTGGAGGAAACTGGGCTCAGATCTAGCCTTATCACCACAGGCTGGCCAGTGCATGTCTGCCAGGCCCAGCCCTTCTGTCCATGGAAAACTCACAGTTCTAGTCCTGACACTTAGCCTCTCTTTTCCTCATGATAACGAAGCTTGAGTGGATACACAGGTTTAGTCTCATCCATCTGGTGCTTAAATTTTGCAAGATGTTACTCAAAATTCCTGTGATCTCTTCCTTGGTAACCCCAGATGCTTATTTGACCACTTCTGCTGTGTCCAGCTGTGCCACTCACCTCTGCATCTTTCCTTACTTCTGTAAGGACATGCTTCAGGTACATTGTTCCATTCTTCAAAACCACCTCAGCCCATGCTGCAGTTGCTTTCCCTTTCCTTGTCATCTCTAAGGAAAAAGGCTGCATTGTGAACCTTGCTCCTCTCTGTTGGTTGCCTTGAGTGTGGGCTGCTGAAGTTTGAACCTCTAATCTGGTGTCGGAGTTTGATTGACAGACTCTGTGTCTAACACAGAAGGCCAAAAGTCTTGAGGAATATGACTATCTTGCTTACTAATCCTGTCCAATTCTAGACATCGAGTACTTGAACTAATCTCTGGTAATAGCTACATAAAGGGTCACTGCTTGACAGAAACAACGTGATCAAGTGTTCCTTTGTGTTCCACTTTTCCATCCTCTTTTTTCTCTTTGAACTGGAAGACTGGGGGCAATAGGGATAAATTTCTTACTGTATGTTGAAAACACCTTCCTAAGAAAATTAATTTATCCACACAGAAATATCTTCCTTTTTCTAGATACACAGAAAATCGAGTGCACTGTGGAGCGGTAAGTGGAAAAGGAATATTTTCCTTGGTTTCAGTTTATTGCAGTGAAATTCACTGCTGCGACAGAAATAATGTCACAGTAATGAGTAATGTCACATAGGTCCCAGGTAAATTTTGGATGAATATTGTGCCATATTTACTGTGAAACAGAATCACTGTTCTTAGAAAGGTTGAAAACGAGCTATTTTACAAAAAAAAAAAAAAGTGTATTTGCCTCCCTTACAAGTATCATGCATTTTGACATGTTGAAAGATGGAAAGAATTAAAAAAGTTTTCTATATCAGGAATATATAACTTCATTGTATCATTTCTGCTTAAGAAAATTCTGTATGTCAAGAATATGCTATATACCTCTTGGGTAGCAAAAGAGTAAGAGTTCCTCAGTTGAGTTGGAGATAATCTATTGGAAGGTCTCTTCACTAAAGATGCAGTCAAACAAAGGTGTTTCAGTTTCAGACACAAAGGTGTAAACCAAAGCAGATTTTGAAGTTGTGTTAGTTTTGTGCAGTGCTCCATAACTGTGTGCAATATACATGTAGGGGGCTTTTGGCTTGCCTTTATTATCATGCCTGGAAGATCAATATTTTTGCAGTGCCAGATCCATCACTTCCTCTGTAGTGAGAGATTTTCAGAGCTTATATGACTCCAGTACAGGTCAATCCCCAAGGTACCTTCCAACCCCTGACACCCCGTGTATGTGTGTGAGTTGATGCTTATTTATCTCTTATGGCTAATTTTAAAATTGTTCAATATGAAACAAAATCTATTTTTGAAACCATTACAAATATTTATTATCCATTCAACATCTTAAAAATTTTGTTTGCTCTTTTCCTGTGGTTCTGCCACTTATTCAGCAACAGACTCAGTGGTCCAACCTAACAGCTGTTGTGGTGAGCTGGTGTTTAATGCACCTTCACACCACTGTGTGTATGTGTGCACAGGCACACGTGTGTGTACACTCACCTGAAAATACCAACATGGCTGGTGTGCGAGAATCAGCAGAAACATAATTCATTCTGTCATCTATGTGAGAAGCTGCAGTAAAATATGTGTAAAAACCCATTGGATAAATATATTTTGTGCCATAAAATTCTATCACCTGCAAAGGCAGGTGTGAATGCTTCAGGAATACACACATACTATGGACAGTACTGCATAGTGCAGAAACCTGGAGTGTGTTTGTGTTCCTGTAGCTTTTCCTTTAGCATTCAATTATTCGTTCAGGGCCAGTGTGTTGCTGCTGCTTGTCTATATATTGACACCATTAGTTCCATGTAGAGCATTTGCCTGTATCTAACTTTATTTGCAAAGATTATTTCAAGATGATGCCAGCGGGGGTGGGGGCATGAGAGGAAGAGAGGGAATATTTTTAATTACTTTTGTGTAGGCAGGAGGGAAAGGACAGATGTACATTGTAAATGTATCAATTTTTTTTACATTTTTCTTGTGATATCAAGCAGCAAATAGACCAATCACAATAGTTCAGTAGCTTTATTTGTACCGGTTTTGGAACACTTGGCACTGCTAAGCACCCTTATGATGCCTTATTGTTGTTCCTGCTTGACATTCCCTGTCCTTGACATCTCCCTTCCCTTGAATCGATGATGACTGCCATCTTAGCCCTCAGGCTTCTCCACGGCTGCTTTCAACTGAGCTAGCCTCGTCTGTTATTTCTTGCTGCCCTACTTTTGCCCCTCACCACCCCCTCTTTTAAAGTCTACAGCAACTTTAATTCAGCTTGCAAGCTCGACTGTTGTGGATAGCTTTTTTGAAAGGCATTAGGTTTGCACACCCAGCTGAATCTCTGGTGGATATTCCCTTGATCTGGTGTGCAGCATTGACAGGGTGTCGAGGGGGCCTGCTGCAGCCATCCTGCACCCCCTCTATATGGTCTGACACAAAATGGCAGTTTGAGACCAGTGTGGTCGCTTGCCTGGATAACACAATTAAATATAAAAGTGAACAACTCCTGGTAGCAATATAGTTTTTCAATGGATATGGCTATTGAGAGGTAACCACACCCATGGAGTATTAGAAGCATGCATTTATTCTTGGTGCTTGATCACACCCCAAGGACATGATTATCCCATGCCAGTAGTCGTATTTCTTGTTATATCTTATCGCTTAATTGGAACATCATATCAAAAAAAAAAAAAAAAAAAAAAAAAAAAGAGAGTGTGGGGGGGAATAAAGAAAAGGGGGGATATTAATGAATTATTTTGGAAGAGGGTATGGTGGTTTTTGGGCTGCTAGTTATTGATTTTAATTAAACCTTCTCAGAGAAAATCCACAAAGGCGTACTTTCAAGAGAGATTCCCCCTGCTTCTCACACAAACAGATATGTGGTATAGGCTCTCTCTTGGTATCTCATGCACTGCTCCAGGCTCTTGATGTCAAAATATACCAGCTGAGAATGTAGGATAAGAACAGCCATAGGCTTTCCTCTGGTCCTCAAGACATTTCAAAACTATACTTTCCTGATTAGTATAATACCCTGTTTTCATCAAGAGCACAAATATTTTTTCTCCTGGTCTCCAAACGGGCAACTTTTACAACAGTACATGAAAAACCTTAGCATAAAGAAAACTGAAAAACAGAAAATTCACCTGGGAGTCTGAAGCTGTAACATATTTATTCTTTCCATTGTGAGA
The DNA here is from genome assembly GCA_024611175.1 of Megaceryle torquata. Classification (NCBI taxonomy): domain Eukaryota; kingdom Metazoa; phylum Chordata; class Aves; order Coraciiformes; family Cerylidae; genus Megaceryle; species Megaceryle torquata. The sequence continues at coordinate 34,211 of JANIJG010018928.1, forward strand.
AACATTTAAACAATTCCTTAACATTTATAACTGCACATCTATTTGAAATAATTGAAATGGAAACGTTAAAAGAAATTACATTTTACTAATCCATTTACAATGGTATAAATTGCTTCTCATAGCCAACTGCCAGGCTGGTTGTTTTATTTAATAACTTTAATGCTGAGGTTCCCCAAGGCAAGGAGACAGTTATCCCACCAACTGCAGAAGGTTTTACTGAAGTGTCTGCTGGCTATTGCCCAGGGACTGTGAAGGAGCTTGGCTAACAGGTTCACTTGCATTCCCTGTCTCTGACAAATATAGCTGTTATATGATTTAATGCAAACTAATTCAAAGTGAAAGAGAAAAAGGCATAAGCAATGCATCCTAGCAAATCAGACTGTTTTATTAGTATACATTTGTGACTGGGTGACTAGTAATTTGTCATTATAAAATATGTTGTTATTGCATTTTGAGATCCTGGGACCGAGCAATTATGACCTTAGTCCCCAGCAGAATCACAGATATATCTCAAATGTAAAGGACACTCAGAAAGAAAAATGTCTACAAGGATAACTCACAAATGTAGTCACTTGATCATCATTGCTCTATACAATGCAACTGTATCTACAGCATTTATTCCCATATTCAGTAACACCATGGAAGATAATTCTTTCTCTCCTGTCTTCATGATGAGCCTCATTGGCCTGACTTTCATTTTAGGCTGTGAGTAAACAAAATTTCCCTGGCTAAGACCCCTTTTTTTTTGGTGTTGGTTTAAGTGGAGTCAGTGCAGGGAAGATCAGGATCCAGACCATTTTCCTTACTGTGAACTCTGCAGTACTCCGTCTCTTTTGCTCATCATATGAAGGACAGTGTTAGATTCAGGCTTGGCCCCTCTGCATTCATCACATTTATAATTACTTCAGTATGAGATATACTAGAGGAGCCCCAGGTTTCTCCAAAGATTGAAAAGTTGATGACTAACACAAATGAATCTGCTTTTCAATAGTAAGACTGTACTGCTCTATATGTTCAAATGCTTCAAAATGTTAATTGTTCCCGAGGCTTAAAAAAGCATGCACTTTATTACAGTGGGGAAGACTGCATAAAAATCTGACAAGTGATTTTTTTCTTTTTTAAGTCTCAGAAATAGAACATGAAGAAATTAGAAAAATGTATGAAAATATGTGGAATCCGTGGTTTTGACTAAAAATAAACAATTATTGAAAATAGTAGAAACATTACCAGATATCTTTGTATTTTCAAATAGTATCAATCACAACTGCTAAACACTTATGAATTATATAGGATCATGACTGCTTTTTTATTATTATTCCCCTCAAATAAATATATTTTTATTTTCAGGAAAGTTGCCCCAAGGCAAAGGCTTGAAATTGTTCTCAAGCAGATACTATAATTAAGGATTGATCTGCACAGTGGGGAGAAGTTGGATGAATCAGACACTGACATTTCTTTCTTTTCACTTTTTCTTTATGACTGAAAGACTGGATTCCTCCCAAGCAACATGAGACACTTATGTAGAACTGTGTAGAAGGTGTAGAGTTAGGAGCTTAGATATTCTTAATTGTCAAGGATTGTCAAAGACAGATAGGTACTTCCAGCTGGCAATTTATCCTATATCCTGTTATTGACATTAGCAGGAGCCTGGGGCAAATATTCTTCTGACTCAGACACCTCAAGTAGGTGCCTGAGGTTCAAGTGGGATGAAAGCGGGCTGAAAATTTTGGTTTATTTTAGCAAAGCCTATCTGTTCTCAATTACCTGACTTGGAAATAGTGATAAATATTCACATACCAAATCTGTAGTCACAGAGGGAAGTCTTTGGCTTGTCTTCAGTACCTTGATTCCCATCTTTAAACATATTTTCAGTTTAAGAATTGCTCAGCTCTATGTCAGGAGCTAACTGGGCTTGGGATCCCCATTGAAGATGTGCAGCCTTTCATTTAAGTGTCCCTAGTTTTTTCCTAGCTGTAAATCAAATTTCATGAAGAACTGTGTGTATTGTGTAGTCAATAATTTTCTGCAGCAAATTCTGCGCCCTGAGATCATAGTATTTCTACATATAGGGATATATAAGGAGATGGATATCTTGTGCCTTTTTCCTTCATGCTATAGCAAAAAATAGTAGCTGAGGAAATTAAACTGCTTTGCCATGCATGATATTTGCTTTGTTGAAAAATTATTTCCATAAGAAATCAATTAAAATGTATATTTAACGAGCCCCATGCATTAAGAAAAATATAATGTCTTTCAAAATAGTACCTGATTGAGACAGCTTAAAAAATACAGCCCAAAAGAACCAAAACGGTTTGGTTATCTCTTTCCTATTGAGTTCTTTCAGCACAATATGAAACTATCTATCAATTATATATAATCACACTGTCACATACAACAATAAAATGCAAAAGGCCATAAAATAGTAGCACAGAATATCATAAATAACACTTATGTGGCTTATCTGGCCCAAGACTGAGATGATAAACAGAGAGATACAGGTCATTATCTACAAATGCTTCTAAAATTCATTTTGGATACAATGAAAAGGTATCAGGAAGATAAGTCTCAAAATAAACTGGAATTTAATCCAGGGGTATTCTGTAGATTGACCTGACTAAAGATGTTTACTATCCTGTGCTCAGTGAAGCCTCTATCAACATTAATCAACTTGATATAGCTGGCAATGTTCCTGACTAATACATCTAATTATTGAACATTGTAAAAATATTTTTGGCCATTTCATCAGTACAACTAAATAAGCACTTCTCTGTAATACCTTTTTTTTTTTTTTTTTTTTTTTTTTTTTTTTTAGATTTTTTTATTTTAAGATATTTTAAATTTGCCAAGAAAAATTCATGAAGAAAAGTCTTTCCTTTGGTTGAAAGGACATTATCTCTAAAGGGTTCTTCACAGGAAATTGAGGAACAAACTATGTTTATAAGTCTGCAGGTCAAAGAAATCAAAGTATTCTGAATTCCCTGTTGTGAACAGAAGCACAAAGGTTTGTGCTGTTTGACTTGATGAAACTCTGCAGTTTCATGAAACTGGTTTAGCAATACTTTTTGGCACCTTGATTTTGAGTTCAAGTTCTGAGCCTTCTGGTTTTAAAACAGGTCAAAATAATTTTGTCTGTCAAAGCAGAGAATTTTCTTAAGAGACTAAGATTTGTTTATTCAGGTAACAGTTCTTTTCAGTACATAGTCAAACCCTCTCTTGTATCCTGGTTATGCAGTTTCCCCCTGGTGGTGCCTCTCTTGCAATACAAGGTGCTTTGCACTTTCCAATTACAGTCAGTTCTGCTGCGATACTGAGGCTGACAACTAGACATTCCTCCAGAATATGATTCTTCAGTGCCATGGCAGTTTTTCACCTTTTTTTCCTGCCTTACTTCATTTGTTCAGTTTGTTAAGTTGCTTGGTTAGACCAAAGCTAAAACTCTACTTACCCCCAAACCTAAAATAATAACCCCTTTGTTGTAACTGTTGTTTCACACTCTGGGACAAACCACATCTGTGCTATTTCCTCATTTTACACACACAATAATTCTTGTGTCACCTCTAAATGTCCAAGTTCCTCCTGACTATACCGATATGCAACAGTTATCAAAATGAGCATGGTTATGGAGAGATTTAGGCCTACAAGGTGGATACAGATCTTCAAGGAAGCATTTGTGTCACATTGCAATCAAAATTTGTCATTTCACATGTTAGACTGTTGTTTCATTTAACTTGTGAATTGAGAGGAAAAATTTGTTATGGGAAAATGATATAAGTAGAAGACAAACGTCACTTCTGTGCAGGAAGGTGGTGGTAATGGAGAGGTTGCATCAGAAAGATAAACAACAGACCCAGAAAATGACAACTGCTTGATCACTCTCTGCTACAATCACCCTCTATCTTGTGAAGGTATTCTTGAGAAAATAAACCAAGGTGGACTAAAAAAACTATAGGACTCCAAATTTTGACGGTTTGGCTCTATTACAGAAGAAATAGTTAAAAACTTTTTTTTTCTTTCTTCTTAAGACAAACAGTTCTTACATGCTAATTTTAATAACTTTGTTATTTTATACCTCTTTCATGTTCTTCAATGTAGCCCTGACCTCCTGAATATTGTGAATAAATTTTGGAACTGTGTCTGTATGACTGCTTCAAATGCAGGGCTGGATCTCCTTATTAAATCTTGTGGAAGAAGCAGACTAGGAGAGATCTGATCCATGGTGAACTGAGATGTTCTGAGACATTAAACCAGAAGACAAGAGGAAATCTGAGGCTAGTGCAGAATGAAAGCCTTGTCACAAATTTTGAGAATTAATTGATTAAGTAGGAAGGTTTTATAAAATTCTTTCATAAAAGGGAGTTGCAAGTAATATGACTTAGAACTGGATTTCAGCCAGCCAAGGAGATCAACTTGCAGCCTAGGTGTGCTAGGGCTTTGGGATGTGGACCTGCACTAAACAAGTACACCATGGAAGTCACAGTAGAAACACCCTGAAACATGTTTTTCTGGATTTAAAACCTCAGAAATCTCACAGGAGACATTTTCTTTCAGAATGGACTTCTCACTAATAACAGAAGCTAGAGACAGAGCTAAGAAAATTCTCTTTGTTATTCAGAAGGGTATTTACTGAACTGCCATTTTTTTGTTGTAATGGAAGGGTTAAGGCGATTTCCAGTCTTTCAGCTACAGATTGTCAAGAGTAAGCTGTGGTGTACAGGGAGTCCTTGCCTGATGCATGGCTTGTTCTCTTCAGCTCCTACAGGTCACTTTCCTGGATTAGACTTCTGTTTCAGTCCAGGGACCTGGTCTGAACAAAGTAGTACTTCTTAATAACCTACTAAATAAAGTAGTACTCCCTGTAATATAAAGAATGACATTGACTGTACTATGACCATTCTGAGATTTCACAAAAAGTGTAAAAGGCCTTTCCTTGTTTATTAATAGTCTATCTTTCATAATGAGATATTTTTGTTGGTATTGCTATATAAATAATTAACTTCCCTGAACTGATGTATCTTATTCATATCCAGAATCTATAACAGTTGTAGCCCTCTTAACTAGCCTGTAGATAAATCCATCTGAAAGGGTCCTGTAAAGGATAACAGTCTGTAAATTATTTTGAACATTTTGCTGTGGAACAATCACATTATGCAGTTTAGGGTATCAATGGAGTTTGGGTGTCAAATGTCTTGATGTGAAAGCTTGAGACTCTAGAAAATCAAAATAACTTAGAAGTGATAGCAAGCTTATAATTAGTGGTGGTGACAGGTGTTCTGATTGCTCATTGAAAACCAAGACTTTTGTAGAAATTATTACAATAAATTTCATTTCTGAAGTAAAAACTAAGCAGGTTCCTTTGCTAGCACCATCACCATTTGTGCAAAGCACATCTTATTGATCTTTCCAGAAGAAACAGGAAAAACCTTAATCTTAAATATTTTTGTTATTCTAGTGTCTTTTTTTTTTCCTCATTACATGTGGCTCAATATCACCCAATATATTTTCTAATCTTGCCCTGCAGGGAAATTTCTATCTTTTAAAAAAAATATTTTTAAATTTCTTTTTGGAATGGGGGAAAAGGAAGCCAAAGTTGTGGCATTCTTCATGAAAAATAATAAAAAAAAATCCTTCTCTTAATAAAGTTCTTTCAATTCCTTTTTAGCTAGCACATGCTGAGAAGGGGGAAAATCTGACTTGTTCTGCCCAAACATCAGATTTCCCTGCAAGCTACTTATAGTGTACAAAGGTATGGTGGTGTAAGAGTGACAGCTTGAACCAAGGACTTTTTTGGAGCTGTTCTATCATCAGGGAACTGAGCACAGGTATGCAGAGTAATTTCTGAAGATGCTTTTTGTTTGGAAGTTGCCAGCTGAAGCTGCCTTTGAAGCAGCTGGCTGTTGAAGTTTCTTACCCAGTTCACAGGGAGAAAACTAATGGAGAGAAGCTCTGAATCACAATATGCTTAGGAGGAAGCATAAATTTACTGTACACCTCAGAAGTGAATTCCTTTGTCTTTCAAGGCCTTAAGCAGGCAACTTTTAAATCTCCACTCAGTCACATCAGAACATGCAGCTGTGTCCAATTGGTAGGACAAATTATGATCATCTCAGCTAACATATTCTGACATAGTTAATGACCCCAATGAAGGCAGACCCAAGGTGACTTACTTGCTGTGTATTGCTGCACCCAATATATTAATCAGCAAAGCTCTGCTTGTGGAGCAGCTTGCAATTCATCATTATGCTGGACCCAACAACCTTAGCATCCTGGAAAAAAAAAAAAAAGGAAAAAGAATCCTTCAGGCTAGGTGAATAATCTTGATTGAATTTTGATAATGCAAATGCATTTTGATTTACTACAATGTGGAAATCAATCAGGAGAATATCCCAGATATTTGACTGGTCAGCAAGAACAGTCAAATTCCAGAAAAGGAAAGGGGAGAAAAAGAGTAGGACACTTGATCTCTCAGTCCTCCCTATCGCATTGGTAGGTATGAGATGAATGAGAGATCACCTATAAAACTAGACAAGACTCATGGGGAAAATGTGAGAAAGTGTGTGCCCAGCTGATAAGTTCTGATGTTTTTTGAATACGAAACAGTGTCTCAGAGTTTTCTGGAGGACTCGAAACAACAAAGCCATTTGCCCTTTCAGCACTGTGGTCAGAAGCAAAACCCTTTCTTCCAGCATCTTTGTTATTGCTCAAAAAATGGTGGTAGAAGAAATCAGGTTTTGTCTGGTTTTTGTTTTGTTTTGTGTTTGTGAGATATGTATGCAGGTATATGAATTAAGATTTTTCTAAAAATGTGTATTTTCAAGACATATTTCAAAAATGTTGATGATTAAACTGAGACATTTGTAGAGTAAAATGTTGCTTACTTAACCTGTTGCCTCAAACTGTATTTTGAAGGTCAACTCTTTCTCTTCCTTGAACCTAAGCATTCTTGCTGGTTTTCACAGTGTTTCCTCAGCTACTTGAAAGGTTGAATTAAAAGTTAGAGAAGTCATCACCCCTCAGGAGAAAGATGAAGCTCTCTTAATTAGGCGAGGGCAGATAAATGTAGAATATACAAATTTTTCAAACACTTTAGCATAAAATGCATTTACTTTAATAGAAATCTCAGTGCAGACTAAAGGGTGTGGTTTTCAGACACACTCATATTTGGCCAAACTTTGTTGCCCTTGAAGGAAATGGGACTTTTCCTTGTATCTTCACTGGAAGCAGGGTTTAATTATCTACTTAGCAGTCCTAGGTTATCAGCTAGAATTCTGTTTCTGTTGTTCTGAAAGAAACTCAAGAGAAGTCGTACTTCTGAAATATTCTTATTCTTGATAAAATATGAACATCACTGAGTCCACTTATGGCTCTCTGCAGTACACAGGTGTACAAATGTGGGGCAGTTCACGCTGCCTCTGTTATTGTCTAGCTAGAGAGCTTCTGTCTTCTGAGATGTAAGGCTATAAGATTTCAAAAGCATTATATTAATGCACAGTTTTAAGGCAGCCTCCTCACTGTCTTGGCATCTCAAGAGTGGTTGTTTTTCAGAGCTTTGCAGCTGACCTTCAGGAATCTCTTGAGTATATAAATGGAGCTGTAATGGGCAAGAGCTTCCTTCCTTAGATGCTTTGCCATAACTTGACCAAATTCAATGATCTGGATGTTGTTAGTATTGGAGTTGTCTTGACAATGATGAATAAGCTATTTGGAAAATAAAGCATGCAACTTGAGGAAGGAATTTTCCATGGTTCAAAGTAAAAAATGATGACAAAATCCTGTAATATGTATTTATGGTAAACTAAATTGCTGACCTGATTCTAACAGAAGTTCACTTCCTAGAACTTAAAGCAAAAGTACTGAGAGTCCAAATCTTTAAGGACAGTTATTTCATAAAAGGTAGTGACAGTTCAAAGTTTTCTACCATTATAAAATTTGACTTAAGGAAATTAAGAATGCTCTTAAATAATAAGTGTAGCATTCAGGGCCATAGGACAGAAACAAATCATCCTTAAAAAAGGCACACAGTGTCTCAAAATAGAGATGAAACACATTTCTGTACTGGTTTGCTAACAGGTTTATACATTGTTAGTATATTTCAGACTGTGCAGCAGACAGTTAAAAACATGTCTATTCTTCAGAAAAAAAGGCCTCAACATTTTATTGTAGTGCTATCAACAATTTTTCACAACTGTATGGTTGTGTAGTTATAGAGAATGTCTGCAATTTTACTCCCAGATATTTTTATTTTACTTTTTCAATCTTTTACTTGCCTTGTTTTGATTATTTGAGTGTTTAGTAACACCTGTAATCACTGGGCTTTGTTAAGTACTGTGAAAGCAATAAACATACTATTGTTTCAGAAATCAGGTCTGCATATAAATTAACTATTTGGATGTTAAAAATATGCTTATCAACAAAAACAGCAAAAAAAGGATTATTTCAATGGTGAACTTTCATACAAAAAAATTCATTACAGCATATATATTTCTGGTTTGTTTGTTTGTTTGTTTGTTTTGGGTTTTTTGTTTTGTTTTGGGGGTTTTTTGTTTGGTTGTTTTTTATTGCTATGTGAATACCGCAGCCCATTACCCAGAGTTTTTCACATATAACATTTCATCTCTTGGGTCTGAGCTTCCTTTGGATTACTATAGTTTTATGCCAGAGCAATTTCATTTACTTAGCTCCTCATGAAGTCATCTGGATTTACACAAGTTTAAAGTAAAATCAGTAGACTGCCTGGGGAATTCCAGCAGAAATGTATTTTGCCACAGTGAAGAGCGCAGACCACTTAACTTGTGACAGTTGTGGTTTGTGTGGGTCCTAAATTTCAAAACATGTTTCAGTGTTCACTTTTTTTTTAATCATAGAAGAATCTCTCATTAAAAGTGTGATTATAAAATGAATGGATCAACTAATTAACCTAATATTTTTACTGAGCTTTTTCTCTCATTTTTTATGTTTAGTTGCTCTCACAGAAAGCACTTCTGGCACTTCTTT
>JANIJG010018928.1:43300-58389 GCA_024611175.1 Megaceryle torquata
ACTTTTTTCCTTGTCATTCCTTGAAGAAACATTATACTTCTCCCTTTCAGGAAAACATGGCTTTGCTTTTATTTTGTAAAGATGCACATGCTTCTGATCTTGTGTTAGTACTTTCTTTTGCATGCCGTATTTCTTTCAATGAAATCATATCCTTTTGTTGAAAATATTTTGGAATATTTTTCTATAAAATTAAAAACATAAAGAACAAACACAATACTTTAAAATTGCAAAGCAGTTACTGATCAGACTATTGCACTAAGCAGTATTGTTTTTGTTGAAGTTCATGTATCTTCTCCTTGACATCACTTTGCATATTTCAAATCCAAAAAGATTTTTGAACTCCAGTGGGAACTTTGTCAAAATAAGATAAATTTCAGTTATTTTTATGACTATACTATGAAGGTTCAGCTTTTCAGATGATATCAAGATGGAAGCATAAATTAGCAAGCAACTGTGAGCTAATATTTTAATTTTCTGGGAGTTCTGGTGTTCACTGTTGAAACTTTTTAAAAGTCTCTGTGTCTTCATGTTTTGATTTAGCAATGAAAAGTTTTCTGTCTGGTTTCAGATAGTGTAACTAATGAATCTCAGTGCAGTATTTTAGTTTATGAAAGTCTATTTAATAAAAAAAAAACAAACAAAAAACCCCCCAACTATATAAAGAAGCTCTTTTAGAAGGAGGCATAAACACCAAACCAAGCTTCTAGATCAATTAACTTTTGCTGGTTCAATTAAAATAAGTTCAAGATATTAAAATTTTTGGAATATTCCATTTTACAATGTGCTAAAGTAGAAATAGATATTCTTTCTTCAGAAACTATTTATTAAGAGAAAATATTTTTTTTAGAACACATAGATAAATCACAATTTTATGGCTGGAGATACTCCAAACCTGAACAGGGCTGGAGTCTGGGCCAAGACTTTTTGCTGTTCATTTCTTTCTACTGTTTCTTCTACTGCAGTAATATGACTACTCTCTGTGTACCATTTCAGATCATACTTTTAAAAATATAAACAGTAAGTAATGTGCTGCCAATGTACAATGATGTTGTAAAGTCTTTCTAAGTTTAAGTCCTGATCACAAACTGCTTGTGACACTTAATTTCACTACAGGCTTCCATAAAGGCCTTCTCATCTGCCATTTACTTACATTTGTGGAGGCCGACTGAAAATATTCAACCTAACTCACCTTTGCTATGAAGAATGTAGTATAGATTGAACAAAGACATTTATAGTAACTATGATTTCCTCTTTAGGGAAACATTTGTGTGATTTTCACTATTTCTGTAGGAGACTCAGATTTGGCCTTACTGCTTCCTTTGGACCCTCTAAAATGAGTGATGTTCCAAGTTCAGCCAGTGATTATAAGACAGCTAACATCATGGTCACTCTTGTAAATGGATTTCTGTAGTTCACAAGTGCTACAATTTCTCCTTTGTGCCTGACCACAGAACCTGTGAGTTCAATCTCACATTCAGTTGGAGCTTTTAGTTAGTTCTCAGCCCCTCATTCAGTCTTTGAAATACTGAGCTTGTTCGGACTCCTTTGAGAAACATAATGCTACACATGACGGGAAAAACACATTTTGGCTTCTATTCACAGACTGCTCAGATGAGAGATGTGTACAAATTTTTTTTTTATTATTTATTTTAGTTTTACAGCTAAGGATGAGTCTAAATAGGAACTGTAATGTATGTGGGGAATCCTCTGAGATTTGAATGGCAGTTTATCTCAGATCTCAGAGCAAGCTTTTTATCTAGTTAGCATATGCAACAGTGACTGGTGTATGCCATGTGTTGTGCAATCAGAGAAAACATGGAGCTGTCATAGGCCACAATTTCAGGGCCTGGTTCATCAGTTGAAGCTGCAAATACTATTGCTTTTAGTTTTGGAGTTTTCTGTATTAGTCCTTGAATTTGATATAAGTAGTGGTCCTTAAGCAGACCACAAATTCCACTTAGCTGTCTGTGCAAGATTTTCACTTCTGGCTAGAAAAGACCACAAAAGCACAAAGCACCTTTGTGTTTGGTTTGCACTGTCCAGATAAACCATGCGAGCTCAGCTTTTAGACTAACTACAAAGACCCATTGCTGGTGCCCTTTGGCTGTAGCCTTCTGAAATCAAGCCATGGTCTGACTCTTCCAGGCTGAAGCAGCAGTGCAAAAATTATGACACAGAGTGCCATCTCTAATTCCTGTATCCTGCCTATGCACATGTGAAATCTGATGCCCCAGATCCTTTAAATCTTTGTGTATATGTCTAAACTTACTCATCTGAGCTAAGCACACAAATAAAGAGAGGAATCTAGGCATTAGGGGAGAAAACAGAGTTAAGAGTAGCCAAGTAGTTCAGCAGTAATTGGTGTATTGATTTTAATGTTCAAAAAAGAAAATTAGAGTGTTGCTACATGGAGATATAGGCACAACTTTCCTTTGTCTGTTGGCTAGAGTGTATGTTCTTGGTTTTATCTTTTTCGGATTTCTCTTCTGCTACACTGTATCACAAAAAAAAAAAAAAAAAAAAAAAAAAAAAAAAAAAAAAAAGTGTCAAATCAAAACCCAGGCAATTTGGAGACTACATAGAATGGTAGAGGTTGGAAGGAATCTCTGGAGATCATAGAGTTCAAGCCCCCTGCCAAAGCAGGATCACCTATGGTGGGCCACATAGGAACATATCCAGGTGGGTCTTGAAAGTCTCTAGAGGAGACCCCACAACATCTCTGGGCAGCCTGTTCCGGTGCTCTGTCACCCTCACAGGAAAGAAATTTTTCCTCATGTTGAGATGGAAATTCCTGTGGTCCAGTTTGTGAACATTGCCCCTCATCCTATCACAGGGCACCACTGAAAAGAGACTGGCCCCTTCTACTAGTCATCCACCCTTCAGATATTTGTAAACATTAATAAGATCCCCTCTCAGTCTCCTCTTTTCCAGGCTAAACAGACCCAGGTCTCTCAGCCTTTCCTCATAAGAGAGATGTTCCAGTCCCTTCATCATCTTTGTAGCTCTACGTTGGACTATTATTTCCCTGTCTCCCTTGAACTGGGGAGACCAGAACTGGACACAGTACTCCAGATGTTGTCTCACTAGTGCAGAGTAGAAGAGGAGGTGAACCTCCCTCGACCTGCTGGACACATTCTTCTTTATGCAACCCAGGATACCATTGGCCTTCCTGGCCACAAGGGCACATTGCTGTTCCATGGAGAGCTTATTGTCCATCAGGACTCCAAGGTCCTTTTCCTTGGAGCTGCTTTCCAGCAGGTCTACCCTTAGACTGTACTGGTGCGTGGTGTATGATTCTGCAATTATTCTTGTTGAATTCCATTGGGTTTGCCTTTGCCCAGTTCTCAGTCTGTCCAGATTATTGCTGAATAGTAACACAGCCTTCTGGAGTATCAGCCACTCCTCCCAGTTTCATATCATCAGCAAACTTGCTGAGGGTACACTCTGTCACTTCATCCAGGTCATTGATGAATATTTTGAATAAGACTGGACCCAGTACGGATCCGTGGGGAACACCGCTAGTTAGAGGTCACCAACTTGATTCTGTGCCACTGATCACGACCCTCTGAGCTCTACTGTTCAGCGAGTTCTCAACCCATCTCAGTGTCTCCTCTTCTAACCCACACTTCCTGAGCTTACCCACGAGGATGTTATAGGATACAGTGTCAAAAGCTCTGCTGAAGTCAAGGTAGACAACATCGGCTGCTCTCCCTGCATATACTCATTCAGTCACACCATCATAGAAGGCTATCAGATTAGTTAAACATGACTTCCCTTTGGTAAATTCATGCTGGATACTCTTGATAACCTTCTTTTCTTCTTTGTGCTTGGAGGTGATCTCCAGAATGAGATGATACATCACCTTTCCAGGGATGGAGGTGAAGCTTACTGGTCTGCAATTTCCAGCAACGCTTCTTGACCTTTTTGAAGATTTGAGTGACATTGGCTTTACTCAAGTCCTCAGGAACCTTTCCTGATCTCCTTGATCTTTCAAAAATGATGGAGAATGGTAGCACAACAACATCAGCCAGCTTCCTCAGCATTTGTGGGTGCATCCCATCATGGACCATCAATTTATGCATGTTCAGTTTACCCAAGTGATTTCTAACCCAATCCTCACCAACCAGTGGAGATTCTTCATCTCTCCAAGCTTTTTTCTTTCAGTACATGTTTCTGTGTCAGTCAGTTGTAGATGATTGCTTTCTTTCTGAGTGATTAACAATAAATATTCCTATCATAAACAGTGATTTTAATTTTCTGGAAAGTAATTAATTGCACAAGCAGTCAACTAACAGTTGCAGCTGCAAGATACAACTTAGCTTTCTTTCACTAATAAAAGTGCCATACATATACTAAACTGTTCTGAACACCACTGACATATTTTGCATGTGTAATAATAATATTCTCTATCACCCCTAAATTAACGTTGAGTGAAATGTAAGGATATGGAAGAGGGGACATGTAAGGATATATTGCTATTCTTCTTTCCATGGTAATTTGTAGTTATTTTGCAGTTGTTCTGCAGATTGATATTAAAAGAATCGCTTTCAGCTATCAGCTTTGATTTTGGTATACTTGGTATATTCCACTATGTAGGACTGATGGTGTGACAGGAAGGATGGAAAGAATAGTTTATCTGGGAACTAGTAGAGAAATATGTAATTGTGCCTACTTCGAACCAAAAAAATACTCCTTTTTTTGGTGACCCCCCTGACTATATTCTTAATCTATTAATTTCCCCTGTTGTAAGAACAATGCCCTTAAACAGTATCACCAATAATAGTTCTTTATGTAATACCTGCCCCTTATGCAACACGTCACATATAACTCCTCTACAGTACTTTATAAATTAAATGGAAGTTCTCAATTTCTTGAGTAAAATATAAGTGAGAGATTGTTTTTGAGACAAAAACATTATCATAGACTCATAGTATTATTTGGGTTGGAAAGGACCTTAAAGTTCCAAACCCCCTGCCATAAGCAGGAACTCCTTCCACTAGACCAGGTTGCTCAAAGCCCCATACAATCTGGCCTTGAACCAACCCAACCTGGATGACAAGGTGCTGGAAGCATGTGCATCATATTCTTGCATTTCTTTTTGGTATGTGGATATGCTAAATCATTTTTTATATATTGCATTAAAATTAACCATGTAAATTTTATTTGCAATTTCTGGGAGAGTATGAAGACCTGAGAGATTATATCTACCTGTTCTCTACAGTATTAACATCTATTCCTATACAAATGTATAGAAGCCATTGCTAAAAAGAAACCTAAAAAAATCAATTCAGGTCCCTTATTGGCAGTTCTGCTTCAATCAGTCATTACTGCTGTGACCACAATTCTTTTCTCTACACCATCCTTACACAAAGAAATTGTAGCTTCTAATCAAATGTTCACTTAAGGCTTAAATTAAATAGGTGAGGAGAATTACAAGAGTTAGCACAGCATTCCAGAGACTAGCTCAATATAGCGTTTGAGACAAAGGTTGATATTTTTTGGGGGAAAAAAAAAAAAAAATTACTGGGAAAAAATCACCTCCTTAAATGATCCTCAATAAACCTATTCTACTGCTACCTATTCACTAAATATAACCGGAAACTATGAATTCGTTCTGCTTGCTTTATTGGCCTGATAATGACTTGCAAATAGACAGCAAGACACAACTCAAATTGACAGTCTGAATAGCACGTGCAAAGGGAGAGTAATTAACTGAAATACAGAAAAAATGAGTTAATCTTCTTTCAGTTTATGTCTAAAAATACTGTCAGGAAATAAGCATCTAATATATGTCCTGATTTCTTTATGGTAGGAAATTAAAACCAAAAAAGGAGAAAAATTAAAATAGACAAAACTCATGAAGTTGGATGAAGAATGGTTATGAGAGAGAAGATATGCAGAGCATTGCCAGACATCTGTAAGAAGGAGTTTGAGAAGCTGTAGGACATTCTGGTATGACAAGGTGCTGGAAGCATATGCAGGATATGGGAATAATCATTGCCAGATCCTGAATAACTCCCCATTCCTGAAGGCCACCGAAGGCATCAGAACATGTATTCCTTAAAAAGTGAGAAATAGCCCTTTCTCATTTCAGTAGTTTAATTCCAGAAAGGTGAAGGCTACCTGTTTGAGTAAGTAGTAATATGTAGAGGTGCTTTGTGAGAGAAGGAACAAGCTGTCTTTTACTGTCTTTTGGAAACAGTTCTGCAAATTCTGCTTGCTCAAGAGAGCAAGGCTGATACAGGTGCTGCCACAGTGGTGTGGAGAGACAGATTGAAGTTATTATGTCACCAGTGAGACTAAGCTAACCAGATGAAGAAAAAACTGTAATTATGACTCAAGCCTTTGAAAATATTGTTTATATTTGGTAGTAAAGGAATAAGGTCTCAAGCACTGTTATTCAAGCAGTAGTTCTGTTTCCATTGAGGTCACCAGGTCAAAATCCCTTTAATTTTGGTGGTACTGGTCTAAGGTGCATTGATCATTGTCAATTTACTTTTAATTCTTTAACATGCCCAATGCATACCTTAATCTTCATGTGAAGCTGGCAGCAGTGGGGAATGAACTGCTGTTACTCTTCTCTGTCTATTGAAATGACAGAAGATTGATCGGACTGGAGGAGAAGGTGCCTGCACTTTCATGATTGCTACATTTCAATCTTTGGGTTTCAGAACTGGAGTCTCCTTCATTGTGCAGCAAGTCCCTGAGGGAAAGCCACAGGCTTCCGTTCCACATCTAGTTCTGTCCTGCTCTGTGTTATGAATGGACTCCAAAGCAGACTTTCTCCTTTACACACTGTCCTTTGAATCCTGTGACTTATGTTCATAAAAGCCATCTTGGCCTTGCAGGAAAATTACTCCTAAGCTCTCACTTCTGTACTACTGAGCAGCCATGAGGAAGGGAAAGATGCACGGTTCTGTAACCCTTCTCTACCTGCACACTATAAAAACCTACCAACAGTTCTTTATGCAAATGAGTTTCCAACTGACAATGTATGTTTTTAATTTAGCTCACATGGCTATACATGGGCAGGTGTGAAAGGCCCATTTCCCTTTTTCATTTCTTTTTTTTCCCCGTGCTGGTAAATGTATTTCATCTTGTAACTCTTGCTTTGGATGAAAAAGCTGTTGCCTTTGGCACTAAAGCTTCACAGCAGGCTGAGGAAAGTAAAGCTTCCTTTCATTGCCATGTTTGAAACTAGAGGAAGTCATCATATTATTTTAACAAGCAGAAATGAATGAAAATGTTTAATATGATTATGCAAGCATAAGTGGCTCTATATCTGCATTCCAACTGCCACCAATTTTGCTCTGTGTGATCCCTCATGCCGGTGGATAATGTGATCATCTATTTTCCACTAACAGTCAAGTTAGGATTTTGTCGAGAAAAGACTTGCACGGTGAGGTCTCTGGTGATCTGTTTCCCCTCTTTTCAGAACATCAGGTCCTTAAAAGCAGTGCTGAGCTGTAGATCTGGCATTATGTTTTGCTGTTATTGAGTATTTGGTACCTCACACTAATATATCATTAAGTCTTTGCACACAGGAAGGAATACCAATCTTCTGGTTTATTTTCTGTTGTGGTAATGTGTAGAATGAAAATCAGCTCCTGGCTTGTGACAGACCAGAGCAAACCATTCAGAACACAGACACATGACAAAAACCCCTATCACAGAGAGAGATATGAATTAGATTGGGTGTCAGAAGCAATGTTACCACATTACCTCTTCCAATTAGTTAGCTCTGGATATATGGCACTATATTGTGCCACATAACATGTCTTTATTTGCTATGTGTTTCATTCCCTGTCAGCAATATAGGGTGCTGATTACGATTTGGCAAAGGGTGGAATTCATCTCATCTAATTTTGGATGTTGAAGTGGGAGCTGGTTGAGCTTTCTTTGCATTGGAAAAAAAAAAAAAAGTGTACCTAATGTCAGTCTCACTTCTGTCTTAGCATAGAATTATTTTTCTTCTGGTGTTGACTATTTTCCTTCAGTGACTAAAATGTTTCTATAAATTATTTTTCTTTAAAAGTTTTTATCTTTTCAAGAAATTACGGCATCAGAGAATAACTGTGGTTAGAAAGGAGCTCTTGAGACTGTTGAGTGCAGTTCCTCTGTTCAAAGCAGGGTCAGCTACAGTAGATTTCTTAGGACCACGTCTAGTCAGGTTTTTAGCACCTTCATGGATGAAGACTCAACACCCTCTCTGGGAAACTTGTTCCCAGTGTTTGATCACACAGTAAAAAAAAAAAAATTATTATGTTTAAATGGGATATCATGTAGCCTATGTCCATTTCCTCCTGCCCTTCTACTGGGCATCACCGAGAAAAGTGCCTCTGTCTACTTTATGCCCCCTGTCAGGTCTTTTTACACATTGGTAAGATCTTCCCTTGAACATTCTCCATGCTAAATAGACACAGGTCCCTCAGCTTTTCTTCATATTCTTCAGTCCATTAATTGTCTTTGTGACCCTTTGCTGGACTATCTCCAGTATGTCCATGTCTCTTGTGCTTTAGAGCCCAGAACTGGACACAGCACTCCAGTGTGTCTCAAGCAGTCCTAAGCATAGGGACCAGATCACTTCTCTAAATCTGCTGGCAATGATCTGCTTAATGTAGCCCAGGCTGTATTTGCTTTACAACCCAAAACTCTTAAGAATTTTGTCATAAAGTAATGTTTTCTGTGAAAGTTCCATTTTAATTACAATGTCATTTTTCTCAAAAGAAGAAAATCCAGTAAGAAGCTTGATTAGTTCTACTAGCATTACTAGTGTTTCTTATACATCTTTTCTGAAACAGACAGGCCTAACTTCACCCAGAGTCAAACCTTGCCAGAGTGAGTCAGATCTTGGCCTTGTTAGTGCAGTAATTAGCCTGTGGTAATAAGATGCATCTTTCAGTGCTTCATTAATGGGGCTTTGTGGCTTTTAGACTAGAGGTGACTCATACCTGTCCAGCTCAGAGGACAGGTAGGTTTAACACAGAACTGTCTGTATGGGCCCACATAGATAGGCCTTTCCCCTTAGGCTGCAAATAAATTAGGGCAAAGATGACTGGTTACTGTGATATTGGGCCATTGTTTATAATCGAGTCTTTTAGGTACTAATACAGTCTGAATAATAAGTAAAAGTAGAATACCTGTGCTAACACCCTTATCCTTTGAGAAGGAGCTGCAATTTTTATAACTGAATTTTTTTTTTTTGTATCTAGTGTTGTTATTTCATCAACTAGTAATGAATCTCTGAATAATAAATTGGTATGCTACGATTTAGATTTGTGACTTTTCCTAATCCGTCACATTGCTTTTTACTCTTTTAATTTAAGTTACTCAGAAATAGTTACTGAACAACATAAGAACTAGGTTTTTTCCTCTTGTCTTACACCTTCAGCCTCTTTGCAAAGAGAGACAAAATGGTTAGTGTGTAATTGCTTTGGAGAAAATTACCTATACAAGAAAAGTAATAAGGGTAAGCTGTTGTCAGATTGTAATTGTTTATTGTATCATTTGAGCCCTAACTAAGAAGCATGTACATGTTATATCAGGCTTATTAGAGAAAACTGGAAAAAAAAAGAAAAAAGAAAAAAGAAGATATTCTGCCATAGAGAGCACACAGCGTGCTTCAGAGAAGGGTTGGTAGGCCCAAGAAACTATGTAGATTAGATTGTTTTGGAAAGGCAAGGGAATGCTTAGAAAAAAATTCAGCAAAAGTTACAAATTATTTCTTTCCTAATGAATAAATGACATCATCATGACATCATCAAGGTTATATGACAGAGAGAGGACCTGAGAAGAGATTGAGCAGAGGATGTTTTTCATAAATCTTTGGATTATTTTCTCTTCCATAGAAAGGAGACCATGAGAATAAGAATATGGGCATATGTTATATTATATAGATGAACAAGACTTGGGGAGCATGAAAACTAGGTATGGTTGATTTGCTGACTAGAAGTGAGAAGATGGCTTTGTATTCAGGGTTCCTAGTGGAAATATATATATATATATATATATATATATATATAGGGTTTGGTTTTTGGTTTGTTTTTTTTTTTTTTTACTAAAGACTTACAAATGGAAGTTAACAAAGTGGACTTCTGTGACCTATCTTTGATGGAGCATGTTACTGAAATGTTTCCTTGAGGGCTATTTCATGTTGTGAATCTTGACATCTTTTCCTGCATCCTTTGTGAGACATCATTTTGGAAAGTCAAATGGATTCAAAGGTAATTTTTTTTAATTTCCATAATATATTTGGTAGTAAATTTTATCTTTGTTAAAAATGTTTTTAAGATCATGTTTTCAGAATCTTGTCAATCTTTTAGATCCAGGACACCTCTGTTGAAAAAGAAATCTGTGTATCTTGCCAGGCTAGAAACATACTGACTTATGTGAAGTAGTAGTTTCATGCAAGTTTAGCAGTTGCATATGCCGCACATTTGCTTCTTTGTTGTAGATGAATTTGTGCTTTACAAAGTACAGTACATTTTGAGAACAACCAGTCATTCAGTTAACTAGCAATTGCTAATAAAATAAAAAATAAAAAAATAATAATAAAAAAAAGCAGTGCAGCTCTTGCTATAGATGTTATAATTAATCAAGTACATACCAAAGCTTTTCATGAATCAGTATTCAGCTATATTCCTCAGTGGGAAAAGGTGCTTCAGGGATAGCACTGAAGTTTTTCTTTTTAGTATACAAGAACATTTCACAAATGAGTTCTCAAAAAGGGGAAATCATGAAGATTTACCATCAGACATCATTCACAAGCCTGGTGTTTGTTTTTCCACAAGATATATAAAATAAGACATTATCACTGCAATAATTGTAGATTAATCTCTACAGCATTGTCTTGCAGAGATTAAATAAATCCAGGTCATTTGGTGAAAACTCAGCATTCATAAATAATATCAGTTTACCCACAGATAACAAAACAGAATGTAATTTCAACCATTCAGCAACAGGTTACAAATCTTTAGCAGCCTGTAAATCAGAGGGGGTTTTTTTTCCGCAATGTACATTACTGTGGTTTGATGGGTTGATTTGTTTGGGTTCACATAAACAAACTGTGAATAAAATCTGCCAATTTTTTTGACAATTTAAAAATGTGTATTATTGAAGAAATCTCACTATTCGATACTTCTTGATGTCAACAGCCAGCAGTCATGCACTGTCCAACATACAGCAATTAGTGAAATGCTTTGAAAAGTTAACTGTAGCCACAAAAGCTCATCTCTTGCAGTGCACTTAGGTGAGGCAAAGGCTCTTGTCCCTCCCATTTCTTTCCTGCAACTTTGCACATTTTAGCAGAGGCCTGGTTAAGTCAAAGCAACTGTGCTCAAGGACATGGAGTAGGGTAGCACAGAGTTGATTGTGGACCTGAGTCATATTTTACAAACTGGAGGGGAAAGTTTTTTGCCCCTCATGTTGCCATATGGAAACTGTCATCAAAGTGTATTTTACATTCCTGGTAGAACACTTGGAATGTGATGACCTGTAAGTGTGAAACTCTTGTTTTCTGATTTCTCTCCACTACAAACCAATATTTAAAAAAATAAACACAAAGTCAGGAAAATACAGGAATATAAGGGAGTGTAAGCCTTCTCATACTGAATCAACCTTACTTTCATCCATGGACTATATAACATGTAAATATAAAACCTTTACCCTAAGTCTTGACTTCTAATAATTACAGAATTTATTTAAACTGTGGAATAAATTGCCACAGGAAGTCGTTAAGGCAATTCTAAGCTTCATGTTCTAGAGTTTATTACTATCTCCAATTATGGAGATAAGTAAAAATCTGTATTAAGTTTGAACTCTATGGTGACCCTTGTTACAGTCTTGTCCTTAGTGACTTCTCGTGTCAATGAGTTTCATGGTGTAGACATATGTTGTGTAAGAATTTCCTCTTAGTGATTTCAATCATAGTAATGATCACAAATTTTTAAATTGTTCTTTTTTGATATACCAGGTCCATCTCCTTTTGCTTTAGTAGCTATGAAATGAAAAAAAGCTATTGTTTTTAAAAGAAGAATACTTTTACACATTTACATTTCTTTTATACATAGTCACTTTCCCCTTGAGAAGGAAGAACACAGAAAAAGGGAATTTTAAGAGCAAGAAATATCATTTCAAAGAATGGAACTGAACTGAGTGACACAATTACATGTTTGGCAAATGTTTCTACCTTTGAAGCAATATCAGTGGAAGCCTGAGGGAGACAAAGTTTCAGAACATTAGAATCACAAACTTTCTTTTTAACAGTACATAAAGTTGCCTTAATAAATCCTTATGGAAACCCTAACAGCAACAGTTAATGACTGGTTTTAGTTAATGACCCATTAACAAGTTAGCAAAGCAGCCACTATGATATTTGGTAAGAATCAGTTTCAAAGGGGCGATTAATATTAAAATCTAATGTTGACTTATTAACCAATATATTTTAAAGATATTACTTTCTACCTGGAGCAATGAATGCACACTGCAGTGGCAGTGTTAGTAAATCAGTAATTCCATGAGGGTTAATAATCTGCTTTGCTCCAATCAGGCAAAAGAAAAAAGAAATAGCTGTCCCTCCCCATGGAAGTTAGTGCTGAGGTAAAGTTCAATCTTGGATGATGCTTTAAAACAATGTTCCTACTGTGGGTCTTAACAGGACACCTTGAAATCTGAGCCAAGCAAAAGCAGCAGATATGAAGACCTAGTTTTGCCTAATTAGGTCAGGGAAAATGACTTTCCATCAGTTCTTTTCTGAGGAGGCCAGTAAAACAAATAAAATTAGCCAAATAACTCAGATAACTAAACCCACTTCTTTAGTGTAATTGCTTACCAATCATTTTTTGTGCATGTGTCACAGGCCCAAACTTCCAGTTCTGTAGTTCATACCTGTGCCTCCTACACAACAGGAACCTCTGAGTCTACATCCTTGTGGCCATGCCTATTGTTGGAGACAGTGCTGTTTTGACATAACTAGTATCTGTTATGTGCAGTTAATTATTTTTCTAAGTGTATTACAAGTCTGTGTCAGGAATATATCTTCTTGCTTTGTTTCACCTCAGAAAAGGTAGAGTTAAAGAAATCCACCCTGTACTTAGAGGAGAGGGTGGCAAAATCTGTCTTGGTACTTCTTGAGGAGCAGGTTCTGTGTTCTGGGGTAAACCTTTGTGAAATTGCTGTATTTTGCACATAAGTTTTATGCTGTTCTACAAAATTTCAGAGTTATTGATCATGGCCTTCATCTTCATTGCTTCTCAGAATCAAAGGCTATAAATTCTCCAGAGAAACCTTTTCTTGAGTTCACACAAAACTGAAAGACAAGCACATTCTTGGCACATTTATTAGCAAGCCTGGCTTGCCTGAGCAATCACCTGAGCAGACTTCCTTCCGTTATTCCTCTCCTAAGTGTGTGTCAGCCTGTGCCATGTCCCAGATCCCCATGGCCTTTGTATCAAGACAGGTCTACTGCTCTGCAAAGAATGAAATGTTTTTCTCCTTCAGCTCTGGAGCTGGGGTCACTGAGGGCTACCAGTTCCAATCTCTCTTGAGGCTTTGGTCCAAACTCAAGAGATTTTATTGGGTAGTATCCCTTTCCCTTGTTAGTAAATAGCATTGTGGTAGTGTTCAAGTCCTCAAACATTTCTCTGTACGGTACACACAGTGGCTGAAATTACAGTATCAGTTATGGCACTAGAACCAGATAAGAGGCAAGGTCCTCACATCCATCATGGGGTGACATGGTAAAGACTCACCAGTAGGTACATTCCTGCCTGGGCATGTTCAGGCACAAGAAAATATTATGAAGTGGTCAGGCAATAACCTTTCTAAGCTAACTATGGTTCTGACTGGCATCCTGCCAGCAATATTTTGACCAGTCAACTAAAAAGAGTATTCGTGTGATGTTGACCCATGGCATTGTTTTCCTTTGTGGTTTGTGTGTGTACATGTGTGCATTCTTGGTTTTGAACACTTTGACTATTTGCTAATCAGCTTGAGATACCTCTCTACTAAACACTTCTGAACCACCTGACTAGGAGAAAATGAGCTGGACTGCTCACAGCCCTCTTAGCTATAAGGCACTACCAGGACAACAAGGGCAAATAAAGCTGAAATAGAAACCCAAAAGCAATTTGTCCACAAAGAAACTTATTCTCCAGAGTAAACTAAAATCCTTTGAATCCCCCTGAAAAACTTTACACACTAACAGCAACTCTGTAAAAAGGTAACGTTAATAAAGGCAGACCTCATTCATGAATCTGTTACAGATTCACCAAAAATTTGTAGCTGAGATATTGTTAAGTGGAATCTTTTCATGTTGCTTTTTTCAATATGAATCCAGAACATGAATCTGACCCAAATGAAGGGTTCCCCACATACAATACTGCCTTGAACTTTGCCTCTTTGAAGAAAAAGCAGATTTATTTGGGGTTATTGCCATGTCAAAAAAAATTAAAAGTTCAATCATACTGTTTCCTTATCGGTACCACCTACTGTTTCCAGTTGATGAGAATCTCTATAAAACACTCTGAATCTGCTTTCAGCTGATACTGATAGTGTTTTATTTCAGGAGAATGAGGTCTGACATTTTTAGGAAACATTTATTTAAACATCTGCTCAAGAAACTGTCTTCTCTCCAAAATGTCTTGCTTCATTTTTGAGTCTTTCTTTCTCTCTTCCACAAACTGCGGTAAAACACAGCTCTAAAAACCTGAGGAATTCTCTGAGATAATAAAAGGTAGTGAAGCTGAGGCATATTCAGAAAATCAACTCTGCACTTTAATTTATAGCAGTAATAACACCTCAGCAGCAGTTCCTTGTGACAAAACACCTAATGCTGCCTGGTCTGAGATAACCTTCCCATTGTCAGTGATGGAACTATGAAAGACACTGGTCAGTCTGTTCAGGCTTGGGTAAAGCCTGAAACTGAGCTGTGTATCAGCAGTGGTCAGGTAGTGATAACAGTGTGGGATTTTTGTTCAGCTTTTGGGGTTTTTTAGACATCTTGGCCCAGCTTGATATAGCTGTTGCAGTCTTAAAAAATTATATATAAAAAAAAAATTTATAAGTGGTAATGAAAACCAAGTTGGCTCTTC
>JANIJG010018928.1:58399-77562 GCA_024611175.1 Megaceryle torquata
TGCAGTCTTAAAAAATTATATATATATATAAAATCTATGAAGTGCTAGTGAAAACCATGTTGCTGCTTCATGGCATCACAGGGAATGATATTCTGAAGGTCCTCACCTGTGCTGAGGGCTCTGCATGATGAGAATTCACAGGTCTGAATTGATTCCCCACCCTGTATGCTTAATGTGCAGCTAAGGCAGCTGAAGTGATGAGTTGAAAAAAAAAAAAAAAAAAGGCACAGGGTGTGCTACCTTAAGCTTATGTACACCACTTAGCTTTGATGTTCATCTAATCCAACTCTGATACTTAGAATGAGCAATTTGGTTGGAGTTTAAGTGAAGCTGAGGCTTGGATAAGTGCCAGCTTGCTTATCTTCTGTGTGATGAAGACTGAGGAAAACAACTGGAAGATTTGGCAGAAATTATATCAGCATCCCTGATTGAGAGTGTGCACCTGCCACTTACTGTTCAGGTCTATAACTCAGATCTTTCTAAAATTACACCTCCTCCTTTTGCATGTTTAGTTAGAAGTTGTTAACAAGATTGTAGCTTATCAGCTGTGCAACTGTTTTTTTTTTTTTTTCCATTTGAATGGAAAAGGGATGATAGAGCTCAACATGAGACTGTTTGGAACCAGCTGGCTTGAATGTGAGGAGAGGCCCTGGCTTAACCTGTCACATGCTCAGACTCATTTAACTAAACCAAGATGCTCTAGGAAGAGGTGAAAAGATGACAGCCTTGAGCATGAGCATGATTGCTGAAAATACACTCACTTGGGGACAGGAAGGGGCCTTGTTCACTTACTAAATCAGCTCTTGCTCCAGCTGGCTGCAGGTTTCAGATATCCTATTGCTCTGAAGAGGACATGAATCTATGAATTCTGGCATAAATTTCTATGAGAAAGGATCCTAGTGAATAACTCTAAGTAGACAACTAAAATGTGTTGTAATACATACAGATACTAGGATGAGTTAGCGGGGTATGGACTATTCTTTCTTCTCCACTGTCGTCTTTCTTTTCTTCCTCCCTGTTCCCCACCTTTCATTCTTTTAACATGTATAGATTTATAACCAAGAATACCTAAGATAACAGTAGTGTGTGTTGCTCATACAGCCTGAAGAGGAGGTTGAGGTAATTTTAGGTAATTACAGGGGGCAAAACTGATCCCCAGTTACCTTTGCTAAGGTATTAAAATAGCTTTCACATGAAGATAAGGTCTTTCATTAGATCTTTCATAATGTTATCTCTTAGAACTATCTCTGCAACAATATATCTAGTATTAGATATATATATATAGATATAGTTGTACTTGCATTTGTAATGACTTGGGTACTTCCAGAAAAAAAGGAGTGCTAGGCAGACAACAGAAGGATTTGAGAGCAAACTAAGAGACGGTTTTCATGAATTAGAAATTAAAAATTATGTTTAGAAAATCACAGAGAATAAAAGAGTCTCTATAAATTCTCAGGTTATATATGTAGCTCTATGTTTTTGTCAAAAATTAATTTCAGCAGTACAGTATCTGTAGGACTAGATGTGCCTACAGTTGCCTCCTGGCTTTTCTTCCTCCAGAGAGTGCATGAAGATGCTCATGTCTTGAAGGTGCTGGAGACATAAAACCCCTGACTTGCTCCCCAGCACATGTTAGTCTGCTTGCACTTCTGCCAGTAGAAGTATGGAAATGGAGGAGAGAAAGTAGGGTAGACCTGCTGGAAAGCAGCTCCAAGGAAAAGGACTTTGGAGTCCTGATGGACAGTAAGTTCTCCATGGAACAGCAATGTGCCCTTGTGGCCAGGAAGGCCAATGGTATCCTGGGGTGCATAAAGAAGAGGGTGTCCAGCAGGTTGAGGGAGGTTCTCCTCCCCCTCTACTCTGCACTAGTGAGACCACATCTGGAGTACTGTGTCCAGTTCTGGTCTCCCCAGTTCAAGAGAGACAGGGAAATACTAGAGAGAGTCCAACGTAGAGCTACAAAGATGATGAAGGGACTGGAACATCTTTCTTAGGAGGAAAGGCTGAGAGACCTCGGTCTGTTTAGCTTGGAGAAGACGGACATGGCATCTTATTAATGTTTAGAAATACCTGAAGGGTGAGTGCCAAGTAGAAGGGGCTGGTCTCTTTTCAATGGTTACCTGTGATAGGACAACAGGTAGTGTTCACAAACTGGAACACAGGAATTTCTATCTCAACATAAGGAAAAACTTCTTTCATGTCAGGGTTGATGGAGCACTGGAACAGGCTGCCCAGAGAGGTTGTAGGGTCTCCTTCTCTAGAGACTTTCAAGACCCACCTGGATATGTTCATGTGTGGCCTTCCCTAGGTAGAGGGATGATCTCCAGAGGTCCTTTTCAACCTCTGCCATTCTGTGATTCTATGATTGTATGAAGTGTCCTTCCTCTTGCCCTCATTTGTCACTCTATACTGAACTACCAAGAGCACTAGCTTTGAAGGTAAGAGATCCACATTCCAATGCATCCCTGCTTGCTTTGGAGAAGGATTCCAACTATTTGCCTTGGAGAAGATTAGGTTACTATGGCATTATATAACACCTTTTAAATTGCCCTTGGTCTTGCTATGTGAAGAAAGCATGGAAAAGTATTACTTTGGAAAAAAAATAGGAGTAGGTGTAAGTATCCTAGGCAAGTGAACTATCATGAAGAAGATAGTATAACTAGGGTCAACCTTTTCTTTAATATCTGTCAGAG
Source organism: Megaceryle torquata (assembly GCA_024611175.1). Classification (NCBI taxonomy): domain Eukaryota; kingdom Metazoa; phylum Chordata; class Aves; order Coraciiformes; family Cerylidae; genus Megaceryle; species Megaceryle torquata. The sequence goes on from JANIJG010018928.1 coordinate 61,093, forward strand.
AATAATTTGAACTCCCTCTCTCTCTGTTGGTTGTAGATTAAGTGCATAAGAAAATTGTCTCCTCTTTTGCTTCTCCTGAGAGAGGACTGTCAACACTCAGTAAGCACTTCTAGGCCACTTCCCAATGAATGTTAGGGCACCTCTCTTTCAGATTTTTCCCATTGGCTGATGTGCCTTTCCACTTGTTTTCCTAGAATCTCATTCTGCAGTACCTAACTCTTCTTTATGAAGTACCAGGATATTGGGCACTACATAAGATTGTGAGTTCTGGTATGTATGATCCTACTTAAAATTTGCCTTTTGCAATACTGCCTATTTCAATACCTGAATCCCCTAGTGCTTGCCAAGGGCCAAGTCCCTTGGCTTGCCTGTACTTCAGTTCTTCTTTGATACAGGAGCAACCACACACTCCAAAGTAACAGGGATGCTGTGGAAGATAAATGCACAAATAGTTGTCAAGGGCTGAGACATCCTTCTGAGAAGGAAATAGAAGTAGCTAAGTTAAGCCATGAGGAAGATTCTGGATCACATCTTTTCATAACAGAGGTATGACTACTGTGTATCCACCCTAAGAAAGCCCCAAGCACTGACAGTGCAAGTGAATTCCACATATTCAGATGTATAATAACCAACATGAGGTTTCAAGATTGCTTAATGCAGGGTCAGATGGTGTATCATCAAGGACCACCGGGAGGTCTCGACCGAGAAAAATAGTGGGCCCAAAGACAGTGAGAACTTGGAAGAATTCTCTCCTCCTTAAATTTACACTGTGCAGGATCATCAAGTTTTAGCATTAGGATACATTCCTAGACATTCACTACTTGTCTGAATGAAAGCATCTGCAGTAGAGCTTACAAGTTATACAGCTAGGAAAACAAAGTATTTTATATAAGAACCAAAAATGAAACCATCCAACAAGGTTGGTTTCCCTCTGATGATTTAACAAGTAATTTTGATAATTTCAAATCAAGAGGGGATTATTTGTCTCACAACTGATCTTCCTTCATGTTGAAGAAATTTTATGTAAAATGCCAAGGACAGTGTTTCTGGATATAAGATTGCTGATATCTATCCTATAAGAAAGAAAATTATATTGTTCTATAGAAGGCTTCTGATATTTTTATTTAATTTATGTAAGAAGCAAGAGGAAGAGAAGTCCATATTTGGAATCTTACAACTAATTAATTCAGTACTTTTGCAGTTTGCCTTAATTTTGAAAATTGATTATTTTTCTTTTCCCATTCTTTTTCCAACAGTTCTTTAGCAGGTATTATAAGGCATTACACTTGCTTGCAGGGCTACTGATATATATTGTGAGAGGAAGACTCAACTCAGGGAATTCCACTTTAATTTATTGCCAAACTACTAATAAATAAACTCTTAATTACTGATGAGGGTACTGAGAAACAAAGAAGACAATTAAACAAACACTTAAGGAAACAACTTTCCTCCCCTCCTCAAGTTTATATTCAGTCCAGACACCTCTCCTTCCCCTTCCTCATCTCCCCTGCCCTTGGTTTGCTGCAGCATGCACTCAGTCCCTTCAGTGATGGGCAGGGCAGAAAGCTGGGGTCAGGGCATAGCAAAGTTTTGCCACTCTGTTTCTTACTCTTTTTCTTTCATGCCTCCATTATTCTTACTCGTTTACTCTGCTCTGGCATAAATTCCTCTATAAGCTGCAGTCTTCATGGAGTTGTCCTTACCCTGGTGTGACTTATCTGCTCATCACAGCCTCCTCACAGGTGTGCCTCCTCACAGGTGTGACTCCTCTTGTGTTCTTGCATCTCCTTCTTTGTGTGTCCTGCCCCAGCTGTTACTAGTCTTCCTTAAATCTGACTGAAGAAACAGAAACATAAGCTGCTCTGTCTGCAGTATTGATGTATGATGGGTCAGTGTTGCCTGTTTCTGATCTGGCTGGACCCAGATGCCATCACCATGGGGCACTCCTTGCTCCCCTCCTCCCACACAGGACAACCTTTAGCCTGCTGCTACCCAAATCCTGACAGATATGCCCATGATACATAGAGAGAGTATACATAAATCAATTAGCTACATCTCTAAACATCTTGTGGAGAAGGTAATCATATTGACACTAGGACCATATTCATCTTTTCAGTTGTCTCTAATAGCCTTCCCCTTTCCCTGTCACTGCCAACATTTCCATCCTTACAGCTACTCTGAGCCTTACTTTGAAGTACGCTTTTGATAAATGTGTCTCACCAGGACTTGCTGCTTTTTACTCAGCATAAGCATGATCTGCTGTTCCCACCCTAATCACATCATGTGTCCTGTTCTCCACTGTAGATATTCCTATTACTGCAAGAGTTTACTTTCTGGCTAAGTATATGTGTACTGACCCGTCTCCTTGCAAACTATATGCCAGAAGATAATTTTACTTGCCAATCCAAAAGTTAAGACAATAACTGTTTGCATACTTTAAAACCTTTGGGAACATTGTGTCTACTATCCTGTCTTATTCACTGATTCAAGTTCTACACCTTCTGTGGTTTTTTGGTTTTTTTTTTTGGTGGTTGTTGTGTTTTGGTTTTTTTGTTTTTGTTAGGGTTTTTTTGTTGCTCTATTGTGAAATTTTATACTTGTGTTACAGTCTCTTGTTCAGCTCCATATATAACCACATCAGGTTTTCTCTCATACAGCATTCTGCACATCGTGATGTTCCCAAGACATATGCTTATTTTACCTTTGAGTTTACCTTAAAGACCTGTTTCTGCTTTGCTACCAGTGTGACTACAGTTCCCTTCTATAGAAAATAATTTAAAATATCCCTTTACCTTAACCTGTTACTTCACTGTGCAAGCGCCTACAGAGAAGATATTTCACTTTTCCCATGCAGAGAATGAACTAAATGCAAAATCTGGGTCTGGGATCAGTGGTCTGGATCTCAAGCCAGTCTAGTGCTGTCACCTGTCTAAGATACATGTAATACATTCTGGAGAGCTCTAACATTCTCCCACTGACTCACATGTTAAGTGGGAAATCAAACTATTCCGTTCACTGAAAGATTTACAACTCAGCAAGGATATTACAAGTAAGAAAGGTCAATAGTCAGGATGCTTTCTTTAAAATTACAATTGTGCGTGACTGATCAAACGGCCTTAAAAACAAACACTGTCTTATATATAATCCAAGCTAATACTTTTTCCTGCTGGTCCCTCCAGAGTGCCATCTAGAATACACTGATCACGATGAAGTATGCGCTTTTTGTGCACATGTAGTTGGCACTACTAATACTGTTACATCTTACAGTAAAACGGGTTACAATTAGTTTTTCATTTGGTGTTGCTGTCTCTCCCACTAGGGAGACTTTGTGGTGCTTTAAGACTGCAGAGGGCTGGGAGCGATCGGGGCCGGCGTGGGGTTAGCTCTGCCGTCCGCCGCGCTGGGAGGCAGGGGAGGTTAGCAGCGGGCTCAACGTGATTAGAGCCGCAGGAGAGGGAAGATGCGCCCGCCCGCCCGCCTGCCTGCCGCCGGGCCGGAGGGAGGTGTGTGAGGAGCTGGGGTCGCCGCGGCTCGGGGCCGGCCGCTGCCGGGGATGCTCCTGTGCCCGCGCCGGAGGATTTTGTCACCTGTGGCCCTGCCCCCGCCAACCTGCGGGCGCCTCCCTGAGCCAAGGACACACCTGGGCGCCGCGCACCCGCCTCCCGCCCCCGCCGCCGGCTGCCTCTTCCCCCGCCCGAGCGCCGGGCGGCGAGTGTCGGCGGAGCCGCGGGGCTGCAGGCGGGGCTGAGCGCTCGCTGGGCGGACGAGCGGCCCCGCAGGCTGCGAGCAGCCACCAGCCGAGGGAGGCGGCGGCCGGACCCGGTGCGCGCTGCCTGGCAGCTCCGGCCCGGCCGTGGGCGCGGCGGGCGAGGGCGAGCCCGAGCCCGGAGCGGGGAGCGGGGGAGCGGCGGGGGCATGTGGATGTTGGCCGTCGCCTTGCTCCACAGCATCTCGCATGGTGAGCGCCCGGGGGCTCTTTCCCTCTCCCTTTCCCTTTTTCTTTCCCGGGAAGGGGAGCGGGTCGCGGTTGTGCCTTTTGTTTTTAAAGCGTCGCGCTGGCTGTTAGCAGCCGTGAGGGGAAGGGTGAAGATTGCTCTGTAATCATTTAAACTAGCTTACCTAGCAAAGTGACAGCTCATAACTTATCAGTATTTCTATAAACATTGGAACAACCTTTGCGGGGGCATGCACTAAGGACATTTTCTTCCCTTGTCGTTGTGGCGTCCCGTCGTCTTCCCCACCACCCCCTCTCCACCCCCATTTGGCAAAAAAACCATGTTCGGAAGCAGAAGAAATAGCTAACTCACACTGCGTAGGAAAGAAAACTAATGTGTACGGTATTTGGAAGGTCTTAGTTTGTGCTCTCCTGTGTATTTAAAAGGTTATATGTTGTAGCTGTTTGTGTTATTTCTAGTGGGTTCTATCTAACAGTTTCCTATTAATCCTTATATAAATATATTTTCCAAAAGACTGAATTTAGAAATCGGTTTTAAAAATAGTTACTGCATTTGTGGAAGTATATTGGGTACAAAAAATTATTTGGGCAGACTTCCAAGGCATGGAGGAAAATTCTGTTTCATGATTAGGAAGTATTGACTTTTTGAGATTCATCTCCTAAGGGAGATCTCATTTGTCTTCAATAGTTTAATATTAACACACACAGACCATCTTGTAAAGCTTGTTTGGAGGAATCTGATTATTATTTATGTGAATAGTCTATAATATATCAGCTGGACATATACATGTAGGCACTTTGCCATTTTCCCACAAAGCTTTGCCAACTCCTATCAGTCAGGAAACATCAGACCTGAAACAGCTGCTGATCACTTTTGAAAACTCTTGAGTGCAGAGATTTGTGTGTGCTGTGGTCTATGATAATTATCTGTTAGGGCTTAAAGTAAGATCTTTTTGCGTGTATCCAGAAGAAAATCTAAATTTAAGAAAACTCAGAAAAATCTGTACTTACATGGCTGAAGATCATGGCATGTGAATAGAAAGTATTTGAAAAACAAAAATTTAATTTAATGCTATAATTTTCCTCAGTTCTAAACTGACACTAAACCAAACTTCATATAGAAAAAAAGATCAGATGTGTTATGGTTTGTTTATTCTCAAACAATTGCTTTGTTATTTTAATTTGGATATGCGAGACAAGAAACTGTGTTGAAATTTAGTCTTATACAGCAGACTGTTTCAGGTATATTGAATTCAGCTTTTTTTTCCAAAAGGGGATATGTCAGCCTTAAACTTATGCCTAGATATAAAGTTAGTGAAATTCAATGAATTTCAACTTTGAAATACCTTTACAATAGTAACTGAAACAAGGACTAACAGATCAGGAAAATAGTACAGTGCAATATTCAGTAAAGCAAAATCAAACACTTGTTTTATATAACATCATATTGAGTACTGATACATACATTGCCCTCAAGGTTTTTGCCACAGCATCTAGCGTTTTCTTTGGGTTACTTTTTTAAATGAGCCAATTTTGGTAGAAAGTCTTCTTGATCTTTTTATTGACTTGTAACCAGCTAAGCATAACTTTGCTTTTTATATCCATGTCTCGGGTGAAAGCAGGGAGATCAAAATAGGGAGAAGTTATTCTCTCCAAATTTCTGTATAAGAAAGGCAGGAGATGTTATTCAAGACAGGTGTATCTTTCTGAGACTTCCAACATTCAGCTTAAAAATGCTTAAAGCCCATTGTGTTGTGGTCATATCATTTCAAAGAAAGAGATAGCAGAAACAGACAGGATCCAGATATATACAACTAAAGTGACAGAAGTAGGAAGGAATTCTATGTTAGAGGAATATAAGATGGGGAGAGAGGAAATAGTATGCTTAAGGAAGAGATGAATCAGCAGGAATGTGATAACTGGGTATAAAATAGGATGTATAAAATGGGCATCCCTATTTACCCTGGAGGCAAACACTGGTATTCTATGCCATGTGCAAAATACCAAAGTCCTCCCCCTACGTGACTGTGGCCTGCACACTGCTTCTGTATCTTGAGGTGTGAGGTGGCATGTGGGGATTTTTTTGTCTGTAGTTTTGGAAGACCTATTCCAGAGCAGTGGAGAAAATGCTTTTTCAAAGTACTTCCCACTCCACTAAACTGCAGTCTTTTCCAGGTAATATAGGCAAGCCCTTTTTACTTGCCCATTTTGTCTCTTGCAAAGATGATATTTATACTGTTTACCTAGTAACAACAACAAAAAAAACCAAACCACAAAACAACCCCTAAGGAAAATTAGCAAGAAGCACCACAGCACGAGCCTGCACTGGGCCCAGATCAACTTCTTTGTGGAGAATGAAATCAGTGGTCTGGCCACAGAATCCATGAGGTTGACCTTGGGAGATATAGACCAACCCCACCACCCAAAGTAAACTACTATAACAGGTTTCTTAGGACTGTGTCCTGACAGGTTTTGAATACCTCCAAGGATGGAGACTCCACAAACTCTGTGGGAAACCTTTGCCAGTGTTAGACCACTCTCACTGTAAAAACAAATAAATTTTATTTATATATATATATGTTCTTATGTTTAAGTGGAGCTCTTTGTTTTCTGTTTGTGTCTATTGCCCTTCATCTGTTAACCGGGTACCACTGACAAGAGTCAGGCTACATCTTTATGCGGTCCCATCAGGTTTTTTTTATGAATTATTAAGATCCCCCTGAGCTTTCTCATCTCCAGTCTAAATAGTTCAATTTCTCAGCCTTTTCTTATGTATCAGATAATGCAGTACCTTAGGCATCTTTGTGGTCTTTCACTAGACTCACTACAGTATGTCTGTGTCTTTCTCTGACTGTGGAGCCCAGAAATGGTACACAGTATGCCAGATGTGGTGTTAGCAGTGGTGACATGATAACTGTGATGTTTTGCTTTTGATACCAGTCCAACATACTACTGTCGCTCATGTTTACCTAGACTTTCATTTTACTGGATAGGATGTCCCATTGCTTCTCTGTACATCTTGCTCTCCTCTACTACTGATGTCTTTCATAGCACTGCCCTACCAAACTTCTTCCATGAAGTACCTGGAGTAATTTTCCATCTCCAACCAGTATATCAGTTTCCACCTGTTTGCCATGCTTAATCAAGTACTTTTCTGCTCTTGCATAAGAATTTCCTTCCAAAAGAAGGATTTCCATTAGCTGCTTTCAAACCCTTCCTGTGTGCTTACTGGTATTAAAAAACTCAGCAACAATTGGCTGCTATAGACATCGCTCATCTTGCTTAAAGTTTTTATGGTGCAAGTCACTGTAGCCTCTCTATATAATAAATGGAGAGAAATGAACAGGGACTTCTAGGGTGTAATTTCTGTTCTACTTTGGACAACCACTTTCAAGATGGGAGAAATCATATCTTAGATGTTCTTACCCCCATGTTTTGATTATTGAAGGGGAGTTAGATTCCAGGCTGAGAGAAAAGTGTCTGCTTTATAACCTTTTGTGTTTCTCTGGACTACTTCATGACTTGAAAGGCATGAAGGATGTATCTATCTTACCTGTGAACAACTTACATTAGGCAAATTTGTGTTCTGTACTCAAATGTAAATGAAAGTGCATTTTCCTTCATAGTTTTTTGTTTTCTTTGCAAATGTGAACAATGATAGGTTATAGAAAATGTATTATAGAGTCAAAATTACCTGTACAGTGGTGTGCAAGCACACACTTTCTTGGTGATCTGTGATAATGTGTAAATTGTAGACAGGAAAGAAAGAGTTAACAAAAGGGGGACATCACAGATAATTTTTGTGACTGCACCCAAAACCAACCAGTTGCACCAGGGAAGAGGCTGAGCACTGCAAGGCTTTGCAAATGGAACCAGTTTCCAGATTTGGTGAAAGCTTTAATATGGTGCGTGGCCATAAGGAGCTGGCTTAGTGGTAGATGGTCCTTGCAGAGAGGGGCTTGGGATGCCTGAGGTCAGCCTCTATGAAATTCTTACCAGTATATGTGATCTGGCCTCATGAGCTGTCAGGAGCTTTTATTTTTGTATATTCCATCACCTCTCCTAATTGGTCCCTCTTCACCAGAATACATCTTGCCTAAAGGTTTTGTGAAGGTCTCCTCTGATGCCATGCAATGCCATCAAATGTTTATAGTCTTACAGAATAGAAACAATTACTTCATATGGAAATAACATAGAGGCTTCACTTTTCACACAGAAAGTCTATATGGCATGAAAGCAAAAATTTCCCATACATTGTGCATGTTTCTCTCTAAGACAAATGGTAGTGTACCAGAAGGAACATCACCTATGCAGATGTGTGAACAGCGAAGGTCTGTTTTTACTTTGTATTCCTGAGTCTTGGGGCAGGTTGTCTGGGGGACCTACAACAGCCTGCTGCTGTTCTTGCTGTATTATCCATGACCATAAGTTGACAAAAAAGTATTCTTACAGTTCTCCCTGTTGCAATCTCCTTGAGAAGCTGACTAGAGCTCATCATGCAAGAAACACTTGTGGACAAATCATCTCACAAAATCCCCACCCATAACTCAATGGAAGCAGAAAGAACAGCAGATGGAAGGGCTACCATTGCTCTACACGAGCAAATTCAATTTTTATCCGTCTCCTTTCCCCCTTTTAACGCTTACCCCTCCTCAACCTGCGGTAGGCTGTTGCTTGGCAACACTGCCTCCTTGCTCCACCGATGCTCTGCAGTTCTGCTGCTCCCCGGCCCCCTCCTTTGCACTGGGGTTGGAAAGAGCCATGCTTGCATGTGCTCCCTGCAATTTGCAAGCAGAGATATTGGTTCTTCATCAGTGCTTGGAAGCAGGTGGGAGCCACATGAGGAAGATGAGAATGCAGATTGAGGCGTGGTGAGCTCTGGTCTCCCTGGTGCCTTCTGTGTATTGATTTTGGTCAGGGGGGTATTGGCTCCCAATAGTTCAATTCTTCTTTTGTTTATGTGGTTGCTATTCTGTGTAAGCCACTGGCATCCTGGACAGGTAATAGAGAGCAGCATTTGGCTCAAGACCAAGGATAACCTTCTTCCCACATAATTACAGTACTTAATAGATTGTGCCATAACAATTATTAAAGAGAGGTCTGCAGAGCTTTGAAACCATCATTCATTAAAAAAACAAAACAAAACAAACCTTGTTGAAACTGTGATTTTCCTTCAAATTTCTTTTTTTTCTTTTTCCTACCACTTTTTTTTTTTTTTTAGTAAGTAGCTCTGTGTATGTACACATGCCCATATACAAACTCAGAGTAGTCCTAGATTTTTTGTTATAAGGCTCTGACTCCTAATCCAAATAATGGAAAATCACATTTAGAAGTGAAATAGTACTCTTGACTCATCCTTTTCATGTTACAACATTATGATATGTGCCATGTGGCATAGCTATGTCTATGATTTCAATATATTTAGTTAATTCCATCATATATTGGCATTAAAATAATGTAATGCTGTAATCTTTAATGTCTTGTCTTTATACATACATGAGACACACAAAGGGGTTTAGTTCATCTTTATTTGGAGACTTTAAAAAGGATATCTTCAGCGCCATAATGTTTGTATGTCATGTTATGCTACTTTCTCTTATGAGAACCTTTTAGCACCAAGAGAAGCCTTTTTGCCCTTCTGCAAGCCCAGATTTTCACCCAAGATGGTTTTCTGATACATTGTGTGCTGTGTTCCTAGCCTTCATCTTTAGCTATTTTATACCCCCACCCCTCCCAGTCTTTTCTATGGTAAAAACAAATTTGTCTGTGTAAAGATGTGAAAGTAAAAAAAATGTTTCTCCTGGCTTTTCCCCCCTGAAAGGGAATCTTTTTTCCTTTAGTTGACTGTCAGTTCTTTGTTTGCAAGGTGGAATGTAAAAAGAAGTCTACAGCAGAAAAAAACCCAACCAAACAAACAAAAAAGAAAGAAACAAACAAAAAAACCCAAACACCACCACCACCAAAAAAACCCTAAACAAACAAACAAAAAAAAACCCACAAAAAACCAAAACCACAACAACAAAAAACCAAAAACACAACAACAAAAAAAACCCCAAAACCACCTGCCCTATGTTTTAATGATGTTGTTTTAAATAGAAAAATCTGGTATTTTTTTTCAAGAAACCATGAATCATGCAAAAAGTTTTAAAATCCTTCCCACAGACTGAATTTTTCCATGCCTTACTCTAGCATGGTTTTCTAAGAAACATCTTTGTCAACTCCTCTCCTCCTCCTAGTAACTTTTGAACCTGATGGCCAATTTCAATTTTTAGGTGGGTGCAAGTGGTGTATAGTTAAGTCATTGCTTTTACGTGTAAGTGCATAAACATTTACCTGGATAGAGGAGAGTGACACTAATCCCAGTCAAAGTGCGTGAAAGCATGGAAACAGTAATAGACATCTGAGAATCCATTTATTTATTCAGTCTCTGACCCAATATCCAGAGGAAGTTCTTTTTCCCCCTGATTCTGTGCTCACAGAATCACCAGATGGGGTAAGTTTGCTTGTTCACATCTTCCAGATGTTACAGGAACCCCAGGAATGAACTGCAGAAGAAAAGAGTAACTTCAGGCAGGGAAAAAAAAAAATCTCTATTTTATGCTTTCAAGCTTAGTGTGTATTAAGCCATCTACACTGCTTTGAAAGCTGCTGCTTTAATTCATGAGCATATCAAGACTGGATGGTTAATTGTGTGTATACTGTAAGGACAGGTCATGCGAGAGAGCACATTTTTTGCCAGATAACAATATTCTTGCACATTATCAGCTCGGAGTAGTCAAAGGCTTCAGATGAAGTATAGGAAGCAAGTTATACTTATTCCTTTGTATTTTAGGGGTGGACAATACATACTACTATCAGGAGTATAGATGTTTTTACAAGTAATTGTATGCAGATGTTTAGACTTTTGTCCATCTTGAGTATTCCCAGCTTCATAGTAATAAACAGAGCATTTCAACTCATATCTTCATAATGGTACTTATAGAACTAGAAATTGCTTTTAAATTCTTAAGTGTCTCATGGAAAATATTTAATTTTTGTAGCTTGCTCTGATAAAAATGGCTGACTGTGAGCTTATAGATATAAGCATTAAGCTTGGTAGCCAGTGAATATCAGAAGGTTTAGCGATTGGTTTTGACAAGCATTCAACATTTATCTGAATCTTTCCAGTATCAAATCAGGCATGAAGTCTTGTGAGGAAAACCTGTTCTCACAAGGCTTTTGATTCTCCTGTTTCCAGACTGATTGAAACTACTGAAAAGCCTTCCCACTTCTTCTCCTCTTCCCTTCTTAACCTCTGGTCCCTTTATCATTCTCTGAGTTTAACTTCCTTTATTATAGGTACAGTGACAAAGCTTTAGTTCACCTGAAAATTTGGGGAAGAGTTGTCCAAACTTGCAATCTTTAGCTTTAAAATGGATTTGAATCAAGAAGATCGAAAATATTTTATTCAGAAGATTGAGACCTGAATGCTTTAGACTGGTATTTCAGCCAAATATTCACAGATCTTTTGCATGACATCTCTTTGCAAATTGCAATTAAAAGTGGGAAAAAATAATTGCTTACAGAAATGTTACAGTTTTTGTTTCTCTACCATTATTATCTCAGGGTGGTATGCTTCTGCTTTGTTTTGGTTTTAAGCTGACTGGGACTACAACTCCCTTCTCAGTAGAAATGAAACATTGTTAAATCATATTAAAATGAAAATCATAACTAAATTTACAGTTCAAGTTAGTTTACTTAGTTGATAGCCCCTTTCAGATATCTTTACCCAATCTGTAAACAAACAACCAATGTTTTTCTTTCAAATAACTATGTTGAAAGAACATAGTTATCATGAAGACTACAGTCAGGGAAAGAGTTCAATAATGAGGAGACACAGAATGATTTAGAAACTGAGGGATGACTGAGAAAAGATGTCATCTTTTCCAGAAACCAGGCTGATCTGTCATTTAGGTTCTGGTTTCATGCACGTTCATTTTTTATTATTTTTTTCCCCAGGTCTTCTGACTGTTGAGAACTTCCTCTCTCACCATGCTTTCTCTTCACTTCCTCTCTGCTTCCCTCCCATTCTTTCTTCCCTCAGGTACTTTTAAAACCATTTTCAAAGTTGAAATTGCAAATCAGATTTTTGCATCCTGAATGACATGAAGGGCTCTGTTTGAATAGCTGAATACTTCCATGGCAGATCTTTGACTGAGTTCCCCAAAGCCTATGAAACCATCTACGATCTTAATAGACCCAATTACTGCTTCTGCTCTCAGCCCAGTCTCTCCTTGGAAGATTCCTTTGTTTTTTAAAGTCCAAATAAATGCAGACTTATTTTAGACAGGTCATTTAATTTTGTTTATTTAAAAAGAAAAAAGAAAAAGAAAGAAAAAAAAAAGAAAAAGGAATTTTCCTGCAAGACTGGTTACAGAAGTTATGGACTAGATACATAATCTTTCAATATGGGAATGTGAAATATTCATCCAGTTGCATCATTGTAACCTATTTAATGTTCAAAAGGACCCTTTTCATCCATCTTTTATTGGATGTGTTGGTCTACTGTGATCATTTCTTGTGTGCGCACTCACTGAATATGAGAATATGTATACACATTGCAAAATTGCTTTGCAGATCCTGCCATTTAACTCTTTCCCTGTGAGCTCAACTGAGAGCTGGTGGCTGGGCAAATTGTTGTCAGACTGATCATGCTAGTGGTATTTATGTATGTACTTCATGCTGGTGGCTCAGGGGACAACATGAATATGTGTGGCCAGAACTGTCAGAAAGCATATAAATGTTCTGGATGATCCATTGGAATCAGACGTTTTAAATGCATTGGGGTTTCAGTGAAGTCCTAATACAGAAATCTTTTCCTTTTGTTTCCTGCAGTATAATGTAATTTGAAATGCTAAGAATCTGAGCTACATTTAGGGTGATCATCAGCTGATGTGCGGTATCTCTGTTAACTTCAAGAAACCTTCCTCATAGAGTTTGTGGTAGCTGCAGAAAGAAGGATGATCAACCTGATACAGTCAACCAGTACAAGATTTAAACCTTAATCTAAGACTGGTTTAAGATTTTTGACCCTTAATCAAAGTTACAGTAATAGTTGCATAGTATTCCCTACCCAACAAGATATAATTACATGCAAACTCTGAGATATTTTACTGGAAAATGATTGAATTTGTTTTAGGAAGAATTAAATATTTTCCAGCTACTTAATCTAGAACGTTCTATTTTAATAAAACAAACAAAAAAGCATAAAAGGGGATACTCCTTGGTTGATGACCTTAACTAGCCTTGATTGCAGTTGAAGCCTGGTCATGCTTGATTTTTTCAGACTTAAAAAGTAGCATTCTGACTGATTTCATGTACTCTGAAGTTATCATATAGTCTTGGTTCTCCATTTTAACAGATTTAATTTAGTCAAGCTATTCCCTGAGCATCAGAACCAGTGAACTCTGCTTTCATGCACAAATGTGTCCCTCCTTCCTTCCTCCCCCTCCCTTAAATCTAGCTCAGGACTATGATTATGCTGCCTAGTTGGCTGGCTGTTGCTAAAAAAAGGTTATATACCCACAGAAAGTTGGTCCCCTGCCTTTCAGTGTCACAGAAGAACAAATTAAAGACTTACTCTTCTAGTCCACAGCTCCTGTTGTTGTTGTTTTAAGTATACTGAAATGTAAAGAAGCTTGCTTGAGACTGCTTTAAATGATACTGAAGTTTGTCAATGGTCATGAAAGTTATGTAGATGAGTGAAGAAAGTAGAAAGGTATAAGAAGATGGTATATTTATTCTATGTGGTATAGCATTGTATCTCTTAAACCTTGAACATGTTTTGAGTTTCAAAATGGGAAACAAAGAAATTATGAAAGAGCCGCCTGAACAAATCTGTCATGAACTTCTCCAAAATGCTCTCAAATGAATGCTTACATATTTCTGCTAGTCACTAGCTCTCTTCTAAATAGATTAAAGTATTGTCATTGTTAACAGAACTTCATTCCCAATAAAAGCAAATTTCCTTTTCTTTTTTTTTTTTCTTTTTCCCTCAAGACATTTGTACTTCTCTCTTTAATTTTTCTTTAACAGCATCAGATGCTATTCTCCACTGAACAGCTTCCCTCGTTAGCCACATCTTTTTCTTAAGGGCAACCAAGAGCAGCTAGTCTCTGCCCAATATTAGTTTTACCGCTCCTACTTTCACTTCAGGGCTTCGGTATCTCCTGGCTGATATCCCAGCCAAAATGGGATGCAGGGATCTAAATCCTTGCATGATGGCTTTCACTGTGCTTCAGTTATTACTTCGATTTTCTCAAGAATTAGAATAATGGGCCTTCTGCAGTTCTTTGGGAGTGTGTTTTGGTCCATTCAGTATGGTTTTAGAAACATCTCCAGAGAGGTATTTTTCCCTGCTCAGCTATGTTGCTGAGCTTTCTGCACATTTTCTTCCCAATGTCTTTTTGGGGGACAAACTTTCTTGGATTTCAGTACAGTGCACGAGATTGAATGCTGGCAGCGTGGCAAGGTCTGGTGCTATGAAGCAATTGGGAGGAAAAAAAAAAAACAAAAAACTGTCGTGTGAAGACCCCCAAATGTAAAGTGATCCTGTTTGGTAACACTGGGTATTCTGAAGGTTGAGACACCTTTTTGCTTTGTCGTGTTTGCTTTTCATGATACAGCTTAAATTCAGGGTTGCCATAATGCTGTTATGTATTTCACAATATTGATTTTTTTAGCTGTCTTAATTTAATTTTTTTTTCATTTTTCCTTTTTTTTTTAAATTCTTTTCCTTTTTAGACCAACCTTCACATCATAGATGTGAAGAAAGAATACATGCACAAGTTACCTTTAGTTACAGAGATTCTAATTTACTCTTTCGCTACTGGGGAAAAAAATTGTTACCACAAAAAAGAAACACATGAAAGGCCAGATATTATTTGGAGCTGAGTAAGCACTGGGAAATGTAGATATATATGTATTTTTCTTTCGGTTTTGAACAGAATCCTAGTCAATTATTTGACGCAATCACCTGTCTGGGCTGTGACCTTCCAGAACGGCCCCCTCCTCCAGTCGTGTCGTGTTCCCCCCCCCCCGACTTGTCAACACATTAGTCATATACAACTAAGCTGATGCCAAACGGACGCAGTTCAGCCAACTATTGAGAGGCAGGGTATTCCGCTGCCTTCTTCTACTGGTCTTGTTTTTTTCCACTGTGGAGACTTTGTGGTGCTTTAAGACTGCAGAGGGCTGGGGTTAGCGCTGCCGTCCGCCGCGCTGGGAGGCAGGGGAGGTTAGCAGCGGGCTCAACGTGATTAGAGCCGCAGGAGAGGGAAGATGCGCCCGCCCGCCCGCCTGCCTGCCGCCGGGCCGGAGGGAGGTGTGTGAGGAGCTGGGGTCGCCGCGGCTCGGGGCCGGCCGCTGCCGGGGATGCTCCTGTGCCCGCGCCGGAGGATTTTGTCACCTGTGGCCCTGCCCCCGCCAACCTGCGGGCGCCTCCCTGAGCCAAGGACACACCTGGGCGCCGCGCACCCGCCTCCCGCCCCCGCCGCCGGCTGCCTCTTCCCCCGCCCGAGCGCCGGGCGGCGAGTGTCGGCGGAGCCGCGGGGCTGCAGGCGGGGCTGAGCGCTCGCTGGGCGGACGAGCGGCCCCGCAGGCTGCGAGCAGCCACCAGCCGAGGGAGGCGGCGGCCGGACCCGGTGCGCGCTGCCTGGCAGCTCCGGCCCGGCCGTGGGCGCGGCGGGCGAGGGCGAGCCCGAGCCCGGAGCGGGGAGCGGGGGAGCGGCGGGGGCATGTGGATGTTGGCCGTCGCCTTGCTCCACAGCATCTCGCATGGTGAGCGCCCGGGGGCTCTTTCCCTCTCCCTTTCCCTTTTTCTTTCCCGGGAAGGGGAGCGGGTCGCGGTTGTGCCTTTTGTTTTTAAAGCGTCGCGCTGGCTGTTAGCAGCCGTGAGGGGAAGGGTGAAGATTGCTCTGTAATCATTTAAACTAGCTTACCTAGCAAAGTGACAGCCCATAACCTAGACGCGTTACTGTATGTCTGCCTCGCTCGCAATAAGACGGTGCTTGGAGAGGCAAGGATAGAGGTCCTTTTTCTTTCCTTCTCAACTGGAAAAGTAGAAAATTTTGCTAAGTGCCGTATAAATCCGTCTGAGTAACCGGGGATATTTTGAAGGGTTTACATCCTAAGCGTTTTTATTGAGATATTGTTTCCTTTTACGTTTCGTTTTCTTTTTAATCGCCCTGTGCTTTCACCTAACAATTTTTTTTTTAATTTATATTTAGGATTTTTTTTTTAATACTGTTTCTCTTTTATCATTTCACTGTACAGGTACCTGCTCTGTATTTTTTTTTTCTTACTCATTTATGTAAAAATATGCATGGATAAGCATTACATCATCTGAAAATATTGAAGACCTTGTCAATTATAAAGTTAGGAAGAGGAAATTAGAGTGGAAAAAGTGGAAGGGTAATGCTGTTCTGCCGCCCGGAACCTCGGCCCATACTGGCGCCGTGCTTATTGCAAACATTTCT
>JANIJG010018930.1:17748-56367 GCA_024611175.1 Megaceryle torquata
CCTCCCCTCCCCTCCCTTCCTCCCTTCTCTGAATTGTCTTCAGCCAAATTAAACATTTTAAATACATAATTTTGTTAGTTTTTGTTTAGGTAAAGTGAATTTCATTTAGATTCCTGGGATATTATTATTATTTGTTGATATTATTGCTGTTGTTAAATTAGTTACATTATCTCACTGGCAGTCTTTAATTTTTAATTGTTTTTCAACTTAGTTTTCAGTGGTTGATGTTTACATATCAATGAGTTCAAGGTTACTACATGGTTTCTGAAATTCTGGTTTCGTTCATGCAAGCGAACAAAGGGAACCTGTTTAAATGCATCACAGAAAAACAGCAAGTAGACTTACTGCCATGTAAAGTCATGAAAAAAAAAAAAATTAGCCCCTATTATTCAAATAATGAATCTATGTCTCTGAGCTTAAGCTGTTGCTCTAGTTCCACATCTCATTCTTTTCAAGATCCCTCAAAGATCTAGATAATCATGATTCATAGAATCGAGTGACAAATAAAAGTGTTGGCAGTATTTTTTATACTGTTACTTACTATGGATTATAAAAGGCAAAAGACAAGAAGCAATATAAGCATGCCGAGGGGCATTCTAACAGTAGGAAGACAGGATTTATTCCTTGAATAAGCCCTTGGCAGAAAACCAGAAAATGCTGAAATATTGAGTAGAATGCCTAGTTCCTACTTCAGGATTGCTTTCTATGCTCAGGATTCCCTTCTCTACTGAAACAAAAACAAAACAAAACAAAACAAAACAAAGCAAAAGAAAAAGAAAAAAAAGGAAAAAAAGGAAAAAACATTAGGTCTAGCAGGTCTAGAGTTATTTTCTACATTTAAAAACAAGGTGGAGTGGGAATAGGAAAAAAAGCAATTTAATGAATGGCTAATTAATTAATTAGGAGATTAGGAAGTATGACCAGGCAAATAGTACAACCATATGATTTGTCCTAGTCATGTTTTCAGAAGATGATCAACAGCAATATAGCACTTCCTCAATGCTATTTTTTTTTATATTGGTCTGCACAATTTAAAAGTTAAACAAATAAAGCTCCACTATTTCTAGTTGAAGATTATATCAATTCAAGATTTCTTGAAACTAAGTTCATCTTTTCACCTACTTTGTCTCCTATTAGCTATTTCAACATATATCCTCTAGCTATTCTGTAAATCTTGCCCAAACTTATAAAACAGCCATCAGCGTCCATAGCTAAAAAGATTTATTTTATATAGTCTTATAAAGAAATGTATTTTCTTTAGCACTGCTACTTATATAATTCCTCTACCTGCTGAAACCACAATACTTTCTTCATCTATTTTCATTTCTCCAGTTACGTCTTCCTACTGGCATAAACTAAATTTTGTAGTTGTCGTGTGCAGGATTGACCCATTCCTTGTGTTGTGTCTGAAAGCTGTCAAAAGTTCTTCATCACACTGCATGTGGTGATTGAAAATAAAAAGAAACTTATCAAGAGAAATATTCTGGTGTGGGCTTTAGAAATGAGATGAGATTGTGAAGTCTACAGTAAATACAGCAATACCCACACATCCGCTCTTAGTAGTCCTTGTTTTAACACAGATGAATTCCATCAGTGGTACCATGTTAAAGGAACTTTTTTAGTAGACTCTTTCTTGATGCAAATATAGTGTAGGATGAGTAGTAACTTAAAACATGGCTTTCAGAATTCTGAATTCTGATACATATTCTTCCAGAGCTACTCACCTCACTTCATTATCCTAATGAACCTGCACTTCATAAGGAATAGGAAGGATATTAATATGCTTGAGAGATTTGGGAAACCTAATTTATAACAAAAAAAATCCCTCATATAAGAATTTTAAGTGGCAAAATCTCTTGAGTACTCCATTAAGACTCTCTTTTTGTCTTTGCAAGTTCAATTAATTTTACAAAAAGCATATATATATATGTTGTTGTCCAAAACAACATTCCTGTCTATACAAAATTGAACACCAACACTTATAGGAAAAAATGGGTGGTTTTGTTTGAGAGACAAATTCTCAATATTCATAAAAAAAACCCCAATGTAAAAATAATTTTAATAATCGGAAATATGAAGTAAACAGTCCTAATTTATTTCCAAATGCATACTCTTGAGACTAAATTAAACCTCTTTGACCTGAAACCCTTAATTCATTAATAACCGGAAAACAGAAAGAAATAACTTTTTGTGCTGTAAACTCTTCATGCCGATTTATATTATTGAAGACACATGGGATTCATGAAAGGAATTATCAAAAATGAAGGGGGGGGTTGTTAAAGAGAAAGACTTAGTCTTTCTACAGACAACAGTAGCACAATAAATTAACCCTCCAGCTAGATACAACTCTATTAATTGCAGACACTCTTACATTAAATTGTTTCCAACCCCCTGCTGATAAAACCTCTCAAAAAAATTTCACCCTTTAACAGCTTATGGGGTTAACAAATTTTAACCAACTATTTAAATAAAAAAAAAAAAAAAAAAAAAAAAAAAAAAAAAGGTGTTGTTTCACATGCACCTGAAATGATCCTGAAAATTAATCTGTTTAACTTTTTTTTTCATTTGTTTTCTTTTGGCAGATGAACCCTTTTGTTTTTATCCACATAACTATTTTTATAAAATAATGGAAGACATGGTGACAGCTGCAGGTGAAGTTACTTTAAAATTTCAGATATAAACCCCTTATAATTTCAGTTACAAGTTTCTTATAGTGTTTCTAAAGTTTTTTGTTTAAAGCAGAAAATTCTTACATTTGCCTGGTACTTCAAGAAGATATTTTTAAAAGTTAATCTGGTTGTATTTCGTAACTGCTCTAGTTAAAAATATAAAAAAAAAAATATAAATGCATTTACCTGAATGGATGGTTATGTTGAACAGATAAAAAAATGTCAGAAGAAGTACATATTACCTTTGAATTTTACCCAGGATGTTATTCCCTAACTTTAGATGTAATTTTTTTCATATAACTCTGAGGAATATAGATACACTGGGGAAAATATAGACTGTTGTTAGCTAAAAATTGAAAGACCAAAAAAAACCCCAAAAACCCCAAAAAACAACATTGTTTTATATTCACTGTCAACATTTACAAAGTGATTAAAAATTTAATAGAAAATAAGAAAATTGTTCCATTCTGTTAATAAGAGTATTTAAAGTAGAAGTTAGTGCATTTATTATATTATTCAGAATGCATCATGGAAATACTAAGGTAAATCTTACATTACAGCAGTGTCTCTGGTGACAGTATAGTGATACTACACCACTAATGACTCTGTGACTTTAAAATGATTTGATGTTTAAGAAACTCCTTTAAAGAGTAACAAATCTATGTAGACAATTTCACATGGGAGAGGCCACAATTAATAAGTCACGCATTCCATGTAGTGTGCCTAATGAGACCATTAACAATTTGGAAGTGTGTAACTAGTGAGTGAGAGCAGTTTTATCCAGCCTTGTCTTTCAAGTCCCCTGGGCATGAGTCACATGTGCCAGACATTGAAACTGATGAACCTTGTGCTCCTCTAACACCTGCAGAAAGGAATAGCTTAAGATGCCACATGAAAAACAGGATTTCATCTGCCAAAGATGATCTAAGTTGAGATATTAATTATTCCTTTGGGAAATAGATACAGCAAAATGCACTTTTTAAATACTAATGTGAATACATCAACATGAATTTTTTGAGATCCAAAGCTAGCAGAATCTGCTGAGCTTGTATAAGCAATCATCAAGCTATGGGCAAAACTAAGATTCAAGAGACATTTTTAGGTCTTTTGCTGTACTTTAAGTTACTGTAACTGTATAGTAATTGTTAAATCAGCAGTTGATTTCACTTGGAAAAGATGCATAGCACTGATTTCTCATTTGAAGACCTGTATTTGCTTTTATAATGAGTTACATATGAATAATTGCTGATTAAAATAATGATCTCATACAGCATTTCTACAACTTTTGCCTGAAAACAAGTGTGATAGTAATCTGACTTCTCCAATTTGGTCAAAGTATTGATAAAGGTTAGAGTTTAATATTATAACCATACTATTGACTGCCAGTTTAAATTTTAGTTTTGGATTCCATTTTCATAGAATACTACAAATTAAGTCCAAAATAAAATGGCAACAAACTCATAAACTTCAGAAGGTGATCCTTCTTTTAATCTATGTACTTCAAGGAGTTCTTCCTGGTATACTAATGTTCTCAGACAACTTTTTCAAATATGGAATAAAGGTATTTGATCTAAAAGATATGAGAGTTGTGGATATTCAGACACAACTATTTTCCTAGCAATTTTACTTGAGAAAACTGATTGAAAGAAGAGATCTCAAAGGCAATCCACACATAACCACATTCCCTCTCAACTAGTTATACTCAACACTAATAAATATAAAAGCATTATTTGCATTTCTCCCCTTCCTTTGGTGATAAATAAAGATCAGCAATGTGCTTCAGATCAAATCTTAAACTTCAAACCCAAGTATAGTGTGTCTTGGACATTCAGAGAGAGCTAAAGCAAGAATTTTAAGAAAATTCAGGTTTGTTTGAATTTCTTGTTCTCTTGTCTAGAGCATTGCGAAAGAATAAAGGGAAAAGAATTGTTATTAGATGTCACAGTTTAGGGTCAGCACAGCCCCTTAGAACAGTAACAGATGCTCTCTGTTAACCCCACTCCCTCCCCACGGGGAAGAGAAAGGGAATAAGGGAGAGAGACTTAGCGCTTAGAAAAGGACACTAGAACAGCTGTCATGAAAATGAAAAGAATAATAATAAAAATTGGATATATACAAATATATACAAAACCAGTATCAAACCCAACCCCCCTGATGGCAATTAGATCACCATCACCAATGCTGTGGAGCAGGCACCAGGGGAGTCCCAGTCTGGGCCCCATAACAGATGGGAGCTGTGTTCAGAAGCTGGATTCTGGTACCGGATTCAGGAACAAACAGATTGGGATCGAAGGCAGAATGGACAGAGTCCTCCTTGGTGTTCCGAGGAAGGAACTGAAAGAGGACCCGAGCCAAGCCAAGCAAAGCTGGCAAAGCAGTCCAAGATGTGAGAAGAGCCCGGAAGCCCGCAGGAAGACAGACCCTTCAGATCCTTCAGCTTTATACCAAATATGATGTATATGGAATGGAATACCTTGCTGGACAGTTTAGAGTCACCTGCCCTGTCCTCTCTTCCCTGCAGGTGTGGCCTTTCATTTTCCTGCACCCCCCAATGTGGTAGACAAGATCCCGCAGTGGCCTTGGTCTGCACACCAATCCTTGGTAGTAACTCTAACCATGGGGTGTTATCACTGCTAGCAGCAGACACTGCCTGTGAAAACAGGCTGCTGACTTCAGACAGTGCAGTTAGAAGAACTGAGCTGAAAAGTGAAATCACTGAACAGAATTAGTTCTGTTCTAACTCAAACCAGGATATTAGACTATTTAATTCAGCCCCTCTCACTGATCAATATAAGGCAAAAAAAGCATAAAGAAGAGAGAAAACCTTAGCATAATGAACTCGTCATGAAAAAAAATAGGTTAAACATTAAAGATTGATAGGGAAAAAAAAAAAACAACAAACAAAAAAACCCCAAACAAACAAACAAACAAACCCCAACCCTGAGATCAGAAGTTGTTTTTCTGAGATCCTTCTAAGCTATGTTTTTCTAAAGACATTATGAACTTCACTTTTCCTTCACTCAGATACTTATTTTGATGTCGGTTTTTGCAATGTCTTTTTTTTAGTCTTAGATGTCTACATAGATTTTGTCAAAAGTGTATTAGGGTCAGAAACCATTGGCAATACAGCTTATAAAACTTATCTTCTTAGGAGACAAGTTAAAAAAAAATGATTGTGTCTAGGAAAAGTGCAAAAGTGCAACATAGAGAAATAAA
Source organism: Megaceryle torquata (assembly GCA_024611175.1). Taxonomy (NCBI): domain Eukaryota; kingdom Metazoa; phylum Chordata; class Aves; order Coraciiformes; family Cerylidae; genus Megaceryle; species Megaceryle torquata. Next base: position 23,634 of record JANIJG010018930.1, read on the forward strand.
GCAAACATTGAGAAGGCTAATGATTTGTTAAGTGCAACACAAACAGCAAAAATTAAAACATTAAATGGTGTGGTAAAACTTGCAAGTTTGATTTATTTTGTAAATCCCTTAAATCTGCCTGTTATAGTGGGTCAAGCTAGCAACTAGGAAGTTGTCCAAGTTCAGGGAGAGGAGCGTAACCTGAAGTCTCTGTTGATGGTCAAAGACACAGTTTAGAACTAAGAAACTACATATCTGTGCTTTATATAGTAAAAATATCTCCTTTTGAGATGAAGTAAACTGATCTGAGACATACACATAATAATAAAATCCTCCACAGGAAAAAAATAAACAAGACAGGACATGATAAAATATGTTAACATATTTAGCCTAGTGAATGGATTCATTTCACTTCTGTCTTATAATTATCATTTTAGCATACTTTGATAAGATCGATTCTGAAAATGTAGAATCACTCAGAAAAGTGAACATTTATTATATCCTGAAGAAGATAAAAACCTGCAAATAAATGTTAATTATCTTTTTACTGAAAAAAGAAAGCTTCAGTACTAGAGTAAATTAGTATTGCAAATACCAGGGAAAAGCTTGTGAAAAGATTTTTACAAGTGAACGTGAAACTGCTATGAAAAAAATCTCTCTGTAAAAAAAATTATTTTTAAGACTTTCCTAAAGAACACAGAACAGTGATTTGAAAATACCTGAATAATAAACTCATTTTATTTAAATTTATATTTGGCGAGTGCAAACACCCTGACTTCTTGAAATACATTAATGCCACAGTGAAGGGGTGTTGGAGTGGGGAGTGGGGAACATGGCAGTAGGCTGTTGTAAGGGTGTATTTAGTTTACACTGACATGATTTTCAGTTCTGTAAAGCTATGACAGAGACAAGTGAAATGCTTAGTATTTTAATGTGTGAAATGAAAAGCAACATATAAATTGAAAATTAACATCCCAGCATCAGAAGGCAGTATCATACACCAAAGGAAATTAGAGTGAATTAGAATGAATAAATGTATAGCCATAATTTAAACCAATGAATTATCATTTTTATTCTCAACAGAGACAGACTGACAGTAAGATTTTGAGTCACAAAACTGGTATCTGCTGCAATGATCAGATGTGATCATAGATAATAATCTAAACTGCAAAATAATTGATTCTTAGGAGTGTGGAGAGCTTATGAAGGGTAGTGTATAAGTTGGGAGACTCATCTTAAGGTCATCACATGTCAGAGAACAGTCTAGAAGACATATGTAATGCCAGATTCAAGTCTCCATTCTAAGTATTATGCTAAAGCTTTTCTGTGCTTGTTCCAAGCTGTGATCATTCGGAGTAGCAGTCTTCCTTGTGTATTATACCAGCTATGGTAATATGAATAAACTGTTAGCAAGAAAGAGTTGTCCAAATGTTCCTCACGTGTGGGCTGTTAAAAACATATTCAAGCAGATCAGCTGAGTTTTTTCATGCTCCAGTGTACCTACTCAAAAGCATATTGTAAGCATTATGATATACATTTTCACAGAAATGTTTCCACATTGCTCTTTTCATTTCTGAAGTATATTGCATTTCAAAGCCAAAACAATAGGTGGACTAAATACTCAAAGTACTCTGAGTATTTATTAACAAATAAAAGCATGGGTTTTGAAAATTATAGTGAACATATTAATTTTGTGCTATGAGATTTCAAAATTTAAAATGATGAAAGATTTATAAAGCACTGATGAAGTTTAAGTTACAGTTGAATTTAGTGATCACTGCCAAATATATAGACAATCTATAGGTAAATGTAATTATTGCAAATAACCAAAATAAACTATCCCAGAATCACATACAGTATACAAACCGGAATACTATCCACTGTAATTTTTATAGGTTTGGTTTTGGGTTTGTTTGTTTTTTATTTGGTTTGTTGGCTTTTTTTGGTTTTTTTGTGTGTGTGGGTGGGATTTTTGTTTGTTTGGTTTTGGTTTTTTGGTTTTTTTTTTATTGGTGGGGAAGGGGAGAAAAAAGAGATATCAGCCACTGGTGTAATGAAGTCTATTGCAATTCATTGTGTATCTGAAGTTATGGTCTACAAAAAGAGATAAAAGTAATTGACAGGATGAGGACCAACACAGAACAGTGTCATGACAGGCATTTGCTCACAGTTAGGGAAATGGAATGGATGAAAGGGAATTTACACAGGAAAAGAAAATCCATCACAGGGGTTCATTGAGTGCCTAGACTATAACATCAGCACTTTGACATAATGGCTGTCTACACATTTATCTACACATGAATGCATATACATTCTCATAGACACATGCAACCTTAAGACAAAACAACAACAAAATAATTAATATAAAATCATAAAAATCCACACACCTAAATTTAGTGTTTCTGATATCGATATGTAGGCAATCTCAGCGTTATATGGCATTGCTGATATGGTTTCCTACCTGTAAATAGTCTTGCTCGCTACTGTTTGGATGGAGTTTACCTCAGTCAATTAGTAGACCTTGTTATCCTACTTTAGCTTTGATCCTCCTACACACCTGTAGTGAAATAGAAGACATGTCAGGAATTCTAACTGAACCACCATGATGTAAAAGAAGTCTTAAAAGTTTTGTAGAGCATGTCTAGATTCATCTTTTGAAATGTAGATGCTATTCTGGGTTGAACTGACTTTTTAAAAAAATTTACAGGGCCTTTATATTAGTGAACAGTATGAAAAATCCATCACCAAAACTTCTGAATGAAACCCTTGTAAATAACCACTAAATATTTGCCACTCAATATTTGAATTTAAAAAAAAAACAAAATCTTTTAACATCTCTATTAGTTAATGAAGAAAATGTTTTCAAAACCTCAGAGTGAAAAATTCTTCAGACTATTTCTAAATAAAACTATGTTTATACATTCTTCTACTGCTAAGTGATAGATTATTTTAAGCTAAGCCTTTCTCATACAAAACTGAGTCAAAGTGTAGATTACTAACATATACTCTGAAAATTTAGATTTGCCTGTTAATTTATCTAATCTAAATCAATAATAAATGACCTCTTAACTGCTTTACAGTATACTTACTATTAAAAAGTTGCTGAAGAAATCAGCGTTTCAAATTTACAGATTTTGAACTCAAACAAAACAGCCTCTTGAACAAAGCAAGATGGACTGGTTGGATACAATGCCAGATAAATTAGATAATTCTATTAATGATTCCCTTACTGTATTCAGATTAACTGTGTCATTACTTCAACATGAAAGTGACACAGGTAGTCTCATCCAGAAACAAAATTTTAAATTGGAGTTATTTTTTTCATCATGAGGACTGTCAATATTGGAAGAAGTATATATATTGGTATACTGCGATCATGTAATTACAGGACATATACAGAACATGGATAAATTCATAAAGGTTTTATTTATTTAACTCTACTGTGATCGCAGCTTTCTGAAAACAGTACATCAGCATAGAGTTTCTGTCTGAAATAAAGCTAATGATGGAATTAATTTGGTTCATTATTATTCGGTAAATTGAAGCATCTCAAATAGAACATAAATGTTAACTGTAACAGATGGGGAGGTGTTTTCTTCTGTTTTGATGAATACAAAATAAAAGATTAAAGGTACTCTCGATAGCTGTACATCAGTTGCATGCCAATATAGCCTGAATTGGTAGTAAAGGTATACATGTTGACTTGAATGAGACACAAGGTCTTACATGGCAACAGACTTTGTAGAAAGCATTTAGTCTAGTTTCCAGTTAGCACAATTTCGAAGTTTAAAAGTATGAAGATGTTACATTTTTTTAATGCTGATGCACTTAGCACTCGTATTTTCCCGAACAGTGAATTTTGCAGACTCAAGTAATGAACATTGATTTTAACAATGAAATTTAAAAATGTACTAAGCAATTTGTGACCCGTTTCAGTTAGATTTTGAGTAGGTCTACTATATGAGTTAGATATTGTTGCAAGGATAAAATGCTTAGTTCATGTAGTTTAAAACAAATCAGGATTCAAGCAGCTTATTGACTTTTTAATGACACGTAATTAACTGGCAGTCTCTGAACCACATATGTGGGATCAATATCTGCAATACAAGAGGTAAGCCACAATAATAGGTGCTTATGAATTGTTAATAAACACCTGCAATCTTCAGAACGGCCTTCTATAACTGTCTAAAGTTCTAATCAGACACAGTTATGTTAGCACAGACATGCTCCCCCATAGGTTGTCCGTGGATTTAAAAGGAAGGACTCCATTATTTTAAAAAGAAAGAAGTTCAGTTCCTAGAAGCAGATATTAGCTGAGTAGAGCATTTGACTCTTGAAATACCTTACAAACAAATTTTACAATTTAGGAGGTAGGTGTCAGCTGAATGAGATTTTTCAAGTATATAAATAATTGAGTTCATAAGGTTCTTAAGCCCTTAATTATGACAGATACCTTGCTCTGAGTAAGGCTTGTGTCCGTATCCTTCAAATGTGAATCTAGGTGAGCAATTCTAATGTCATCCCTTCCTCGATGAAACAGGGGTGAAATAATAACCAAAGGCTCATGGGTTGAGATAAAAACAGGGACATCACTCAGCAGCTACCAGAACAAGCAAACCTCATAAGACTTGGCAAAATTGGTTTAATTAATTATCAACCAAATCTGAGTAGAGCGATGACAAATAAAGCCAAATCTTAAGTGATCATGGAGGTGTTGGGTAGAAGGTTGGACTTGAAGATCTTAGAGATCTTTTCCAAACTTAACAATTCTGTGATTCTCCTCAGGAAGAAGATTCCTCACACTCTTCCTCTGCTCCAGTGTGGGGTCCCTCCCATGGGGTACAGTCCTCCATGTACTTCTCCAACATGAATTGTTCCCAATGGCTACAGTTCTACATTAACTACTCCAGCGTGGTCCCTTTCATGTGGTGTAGTCTTTCAGTAACAGATTGCTATAGTGTGAGTCCTCCACGGCATCACAAATCCTGCCAGCAAACCTGCTCCAGCATGGGGTCACAGCCTCCTTTGAGGATCCATCTGCACCCGTGTTGGTCCTTTGTGACCTGCAGGTGGATATCTACTCTACTGTTAACCTCTATGGGCTGCAGGGGTACAGCCTGTCTCACCATGGTCTTCATCACAGGCTGCAAGGGAATCTGCTCCAGCACCTTCTCTCCCTCCTTCTTCACTGACCTTGTTTCTCTCACATATTCTCACTCCTCTCCCCAGAGGCAATTGCACAGGTTTTTTACCTACTTCTAAAATATATTATCACAGAGGCGCTACTGCTGTTGCTGATTGGCTCAGCCTTGTCCAGCAGTGGGCCCATCTTGGAGCTGACTGGCACTGGCTGTATTGGAGATATGGGAAGCTTCTAGCACCTTTTCACAGAAGTCACCCCTGTAGCCACTATCAAGACCTTGCCATGCAAACCCAATACAGAGATATATACTCTTCTTTGGCAGCAGCTGGAGGTAAGGAGACACCTAAAATGGCACTACACATTTATCTTACTGTAGCTGCATTACATCCATTCTTGTTTTTTAAATCCATGTTGCCTAATAAAATAACCAAATGACAAATTAGTTAGACTAGGTCCAGAAATGCACACTTCCATAGAAATACATATTCAGGGATTAGGGGATTGTATTCTCACTGCCAAATGCTTGGACAATATTCTCTTAGGAGTTAACCATGTAAATTCATACCTTTGTGCCTTTGGGATTCTTTTCAAGGGAGATAAAGCATTAATTATAACAAAGAGTAATTTAGGTTTGCCTACCTTATCAGAAAGTGGTCTCTTATTAGTATTTTGTTTAATCCCTAAATTTACCAAAGTTTTGGATTTTACTAAAAATAATGCATATTTTTTCTTCGTATTTATAGTGTTTTCCTGTATGAATAATGATCCCAAAAATTACCAAATGAAGTTAATAAGGGAGATTTAAGTAAATTATTTTACTTGTGTAAGAGTATAGCTGGACTGTTGTTTACTTAATGATCATGAAGAAAAGAAAATTTCCTTTTTAAATGTGGATTTCTCTATCTTTACTCCACCAGGCCAAAATTTTACAACTGTTACAATTTTTATCTTTATTAATCTTAACAAAGTGCCCCCCCATTGCGAAAGAGTTTGCAAAAAAACTATTTGCTTTGCTGACCCAATGACAATCAAAATTTTGGCTTGTGTAGCTTCTTTTGTGAAGAAAAACCCATCGCAGAATTCCTGTAATATCTCTAAGTGTTTTTTAAGCCCCATCTCACCTCCCCCCCCCATTTTGTTTCACTTTCAGAGATCATACACTACTACAAGTATTCCCATTTGTTAAATTATGTTATGACTAAATCTGCTGTTTGCTATTGATTTTATTCACAGCTCCTGCATGCAACCCTACTTCAAAAAGAATATACATTTTTAATGGGATTAAAAAAAAAAAAAATCATGGGTCCAATGTTTAAATCTATTTCAAGATACTTTTGCTCATCTTTTAATATTTAAGGGTCAAGCAAGAAACATAATTCAGTACAGCCTGCATACACAGAGAATACTTTCCATTTCTGCAAAGTCTCAGAAAAAGAGAAAGTAATTAAATTAAAGTGAGAAGAGTCAATAGAAAACACTGAAGAGCCTGAGGAGACATAACTTCAAAGAATAACAAGCAGGTCAAAAGAAAAGAAATGGGCTTAATAAAGAATTCCTAAGAATGAAGTATTAGGAGGACTATTCAATCCTTTTTTAGCTATAGGAAATTCTAAAACAAAAACAAAACCAAACAAAAACCCAACCAACCAAACAAAAAAACACAACAACAAATTTAAAAAAAATCAAAAAGGGGAAAACAAAACCAGAAATACATAAAAAGAAATGCTTGGTTGAAAGTTTCTGTTCTATGAGTTTACTAATATGAAAGGTCCTTTAAACATAAACTAGTACTTATTCCTGACAGCTGTTATTGAAAGGAAATACTTTCTGAATTTATTTTTGATCATTTATCACAGCAATGAAGAGCATTAAGTCAGAGTCTAGTCTGAGCCTTACAAGAAATGAAGTTTGGTTCTGTTTGATGTCTTTTTTCCCAAATATGATGAACAATATATGCTAGGTAACAGTCATGAACTTCATCCTGTTGTAATTTTTCCTTAGATCTTCTTATATATTGCCTGAAGGGGATGTTCCTACTGTTTACACAACTTTGGTGATGAGATTTTTAAGACATTGTACAATGCAAGGGTAATGCTGATAGCTCACAGATTGCCCAAAAGCCTTTACTTTTTTTTTTTTTTTTTTTGCCTTAGGTTCACACACGTACCCACTACTTTCTAATACTGTTTACTGTAAAGTACTTCTGCTGCTTTTAAGTGGCCCAGAAATTCTGTTGAAACATACCCTGTGAAGAATGTGATGGAAAATTTTACACTGATCTGTTACATGACAAATGTCTTCTGATTTACCAATGACTAGAAATTTACTTGAACCAAGATAGGGCAAAATGCTTGTTAAACCATTAATTTACTGCTGGTGAAACAAACAGTATTGTCAGAAGTGTTTCTGAAAGAAATATGTAATATTTAAGAAAATTGTACCTGGTTTTTTGGGTTTTTTTGTTTGGTTTTTTTTTTCCCCAAATCTTATACCAAGACAAATATCCTTCCTAATAATTTGATGACATGCCTTAGGTGCTTTCCTTACTCACTTTACCAGATAGTCTGTTTAGATTCTGGTTTAGATTGCACTATTCAGTGATAACTTCCTGGTTCAACAGATTCAGTGATAACTTCCTGGTTCAACAGACAATATTATCCTTAGTTTCTTTCAGGGATGATCAAGATATTCTTTTCTAATCCAAGTCACTTCACGCTCCCTCCCAAGAAAGGTTTATTTACCTTTAAGTTATCTAGGAGAGCCCTGATGGTGTTCAAACTAAAGTCTGAACAGACAGCACTCCAGATCTGGTCTCATCAATGCTGAGTATACAGGAAGGATTATAGACTCAACCTGCTGGCAACACTGCCTAATGCAGCCCACGAGGCTGATGCTTTTCTTTCCACAAGGGTGCTTTGCTGGCTTATGGTCACCTTGTCCACCAGAACCCAAGGACCTTCTCTGCAAAACTTTTTTTCAGTGGTTGGACCCTGTTGTGCAGTTGCAGCATTAAGCACTAGTATTGAAAGATTCAATTTTTTCTTCTTTTTCAGTAATAAATTGGCAATGCCTGTAGCAACCTTTGGGCCACAGAAGTCTATGTTATCCCTGTATATCATTTCTACCTGAAAATATTAAAAATATACATTAAAATCACTGGTGGATTTATTCAGGAATTTCTCTTCCTTCCACATTGAAAAAATAGTAAGTGAAAATTTCTGACAAGGATTCTCTTATCTGTCACTCCTAAAAATGTGTCCAAAGAAGGGCAACAAACATGGTGAAAGGACTAGAGGGTATGACTTATGAGGAGTAGTTGAGGATGTTAGGTTTGTTTAACTTAGAGGAGACTGAGGTGTGAACTCATTGCTCTGTAAAATTTCTTCATGAGGGGGAGCAGAGAGGGAGATGCTGATCTCTTCACTCTATTGTTCAATCATAGGATGCAAAGAAATGGCTGCATCAGAAGTTCAGAATGGATTTTAGGAAAAAGTTCTTCACTGAGAGGGTGGTCAAGCGCTGGAAAGCTCCTCAAGGGTGTAAGTGGTCAGGATCCCAAGGCTGTCAGTGTTCAAAAAGTGTTTGGAAATACCTTAGGTATATGGTTTAATTTTTAGGTTCCCCTGTGTGTTGTCAGGGAGTTAGACTTAATCCTTGTGGGTCCATTCCAAACTCAGAATATCCTGTGATTCTAATTCTGTTTATGTAAGGGGAGTTTTCTTTTTTTTCCGTTTCAGTGCTGTACTTTATAAGTGGTGATTTTAATGTATATTCTTAAAAGTGAAGCCTAAATTCTCACCAAAGTTTCCCATCTGCCTAATTGAACTCCATTTTGATTGAACTGTGATTGAATGAAGCTGTGCTTTTGATTAAGCATTTAATTGAATGAAGCTGTGTTTTTGTGGAATAGGGATAAGATATTACCACATAAGAACACAGCAATGAGATTTAGGAATAAATTTTTAACCTGACACTCATAGGGAAAAATTTCCTGAATCCAAGCTATAATGTCATTATTGCCAACTTGAGTAATTTTGCTTTGCTTTTATCTTATGGATACCATTTGCTTTTGCTTTGATCTTACAGAAACCAACATTGATGTTACTATAATTTAATGATGTTGCCCTCTGATGACAAAACTTACTATTAGTAAGTAAACTTACTATAGTAGGACTATTTATTTATTATACTTCCTTGAATCTCAAATTTATTGATTTAATTTTAACTTTGACCTCAATTTGATTACTACACTTATCCTTCAGTAATCTATATCATGAAAGGTTATAAAATGCCTTAAGAATGTACCTGCTTAAGGGAATATTTGCTTGCTTAGAATTTGTGATTACATCTATAAGTACTACTTACTTTGTCATATTGCAATATGGGTCATTAATTCTGATAGAGCAGATAATTTAGAATTACTTATCAGTGCTTAATGCATAAGTCTTTCATAAACCAAATTGCTTTATATTCCTTATTAACTACTTTGGACAACAATTGTCAGTAGTAAGCAATATGTACTTAACTTTCTTTATATTCTTTTCAAGCTTCCAAAACTGTTTTGAGCTGTGAAATAATAATATATTTCTTGTCCAATTCATCCACACAGTTCATTTGCTAAAATGAGTTCCAAAAAATTATGAGAAAAATCAGCTCCTTGAAATTATGAAGACTCTTTTTCTTTACAAGGCATTAATCTACTTGTACCTTAGAGAAATATGACTATCAATATCAGTGAATGAATATCATAGCATCATCTATTCCTACAATGGTGCAGAAATGGGGAAAATGTCCTTATTTCATTTAGTGCTACAGATAAACACTGAATATTTTGAATGTGTTCATTCTTTCCATCCTTTTACTCAAAAAAACAGCAATAATAATTTACAAGACACTTTTATGTTTAAATCGAGTCTCCAACTGTCCTACCATGCATCTGCTTCTTTTTAAATTAAAATATTTTTCTCTCTTTGTATGTAAATCTTTATTTCCTCGCAGACATATTATGAAGTTAAACTTCTAAATGCACAGTGAGATAGGATAGCTGTGCTTGTATTTGAAGGATAAATATGCTCCAGTTTGTAGCATTTACTCTACAGCAGTATTCCTAGCACCAGTGTTAGCACTGCACTAGCTGGCACAGCATGTGACTAATAAGGAAATTTATTTTGAGATAGCAATCTCCACAGTGTGTATCTTTTCACAGACTGATGAACTCACATGTACACAGAGTAACAAACTGCAGTTAAAACCCCAACAGAACTTCAAAACCAAAGGGAAAACTTGTGCATTTATTTTTAATTAAAAAAAAAAGGAGATTAAAATCTTCCACTGTTAATGACACAAATGTAAAAAATTTGTGTAATTCTAAGATTAATACAAATAGGTTTGTTATGCAAATGATCTTAATTATTGGGGAAAGAGGATGACTTCTACTGTGTCTGCTCTTACATTATATTCAACATTCTGTCATGGGCCACTCTTGAAATTCGTCAATTAACATTCTGTTTCTGCATTTTGAGAACTTTTCTTTATGCTTTGCATCTCCTCTCCCCTGAAAACCTGTTAAATGAACAATAATGTGAACTATTATGCACAGCACTAAGAGAATTATAATGATCAATAATGCTTATAGATTAGTATATTTCTTTAGTAATCAAAGTCTGCATTCCAAAGTAGCAACATGTCATCTTTCCTGTAGAATGAATTTAGTCTAGTATTGCCAAAGAAGCTTCCCTGTTGAGCAGCAGCCAGTCAGGATTCTTCAGCGAGCCTCAGTGCTAAATAGTATACAAGAGATCCTAAATAACTTTTCTGCTAAAAAAAGCCAACCCTGATATTATGGGAAAACAACCAAGTTAAGCATTATCAAAGCTATTATTTTTTTTAATTATTATTTTAAATAAGTATGAAAAAGGAAAGAATATAAAATTGTAATGTGTGGAAGGCAGGATAGGCCTCACTTAGACTGTCTTATACATACCTGCATAATTATGCACCAGACTTAGCTCACTTGACCATAGAATAAGTTTAGATTCAATGAACTGGAACATCCCAATTCAGGTAATGTTTGAGCAAGTAGTTTCTCTACTGGAGCACAATAATGATGTTTTCCAGTTCTGACAGAACAGGGGAAGAATTCTTAATATACTGGTATTTTTTCAGTTCTCCAACTGCTAGTCCATAATTTCATTTTAAAAGTGACAGATAAACTGCACTGAAGAGCAGATTCTATTGTGTGATAATTATAGACGTGTGCAGACAGCTAGGGTGAGAACTACAGGAGTCCGAAAGAAAAGTAGATAAAAAAGATAACTAACTTAGTGACCATGTCATTCAAAGAAAAAGAGCAAAGATAAGGCAAAGAAGAGTAGAGGAATTAGAATAGAAATGCATGGCATGATGTAAACCCATTTTTTTCTCACATAAATTCAAGCATTTGCTTAGATTTTGACTGCTAATTCCATAAAGCAGTTCACATAGGAGTATCTCCAAACTATTACAGACTTTTGTTGACTTGAGTTCACCACCTATCAAGCACAACTTTCTGCTAATACGCATCACCGTAATTTAGAGACTTGCACTTCTGGAGAGGCCTCAAGAAGTCTCAAACAGAAATAATGAAGACACAAACCAAAATGATGAACACTAAAGAAAATTATGACTGTCTTCTGTCTCAGCAGATCCAGATTTGTAATCAAGTTCATGTTAGACTCTAAAGTTAAAAAAATCATATTTCCAGGCTGTCCTGAGTCTCCAAATAATAGTGCTGCATGTACCTCATAAAGCTATTTCTGCACTAATTAACTGCTTCCATTAAATTAAAACACCAAAGGGACAACTTAGCTGATATAAAATCTAAGAACCACCTTTCCCGGTGATTTATCTAGTACAATTAGAGTAAGCTGTTTGTGCTACAGCAAGCTCAAGCAAATAGCTATGACAAAAATTACAGCTCTTAAGTTTTCTTTCTTTTGCCTAGCAGTTTTTCCATTCCAAGAAAAACATGACAAAAAGAAACCCAAAATATATATTGAGGGAGTCAGAGAAGAAAGGGAATATCTAAGTATTCAATGCAGTAGGAAACAGGAAGACTGAGAGGAAAATATTAAAGAACTATGAAGATAAAATAACATCACAAACAGGGCTGTGAAAAGATATTATTGGAGGAAAAATGTAATGAAAATTATGTCAGAGGTAGCACACTAAGAAGCGCAGGTCACATGTTTCAAACGGCACAAGACATTTAACAAGTCAGTGATAACAAGCGGTTTGTAATAAGGAAAAAAGACTAAATGTGTCTGAAATTCTACACTGATTTTACTATCTTATTTAACTTTACCATCTCATTTAAATATTTTCAATTTTTAACATTACATCAGAAATTTCATGGATGCTGAAGAGACTTTGGTGAGTTAAATAAAATGAGATAAACTTTGTCTTTTGCATGCCCACATTTTAAAAATACTGAATACTAAACCCATTAATACAAAAAATGCTAAAAAACCATGAGATGCCTGATTTTTTTTTCCTGCTAATGCTTGGCATTAAGGCTCTTTAGGCAAATAGCTAGAGCAGCTTCAATACCTCTAGAGCATTTCAGTGATGTGACAATCTGAGTTTCTGCCTTCTACTTCCTAAGTCTTCACACTCTTCTTGATAGACATTCTCCTTTCAATGTAATAAACAGATTTCTTAGAAATACATGATAAAGTAACAATATGAGCAAGCTGCATTGTACCCTAATGGTACTTTTGTGTTTCAGTTCCAATTTTAATTAATGTTTACTGTTAAGTACTTTGTCCCTGAAGAAAGATCAGTTATATTACAGTGGAACAGGTGAATAAATAAGTGCTCTAAACATGGAGAGAAAATGTTTAGAATTCTAGTGTTTGTGTTCCTTTTTGTTCTTCCTCCCAACTCCCTTTTCCTCCTCCATCTCCAACTCTTATCCTTCAATGAACACAAGTTTAAACTTAAAATTACATTTTAGATTTGATTTGATTGCCCAAATAAATGTAATTGCTACTAGCCTGTTTTACCTGACACCATTTGCTGGTCCAAAAAAAATCTGCACCCTGTGTCATATCTGCCAGTTTCAAGTGGATGTCTGAACCACCCCTAGATACATCAAATGATAGCAGGTAGATGTATTGTTACTAGCTGAATTCAGTAACAGTTTATTGGTGAGAAACTGATAACACAGCAAAAGCAATAAGTGGCTTATTCTCAGGCAATTTCTATTTCTACAGCAAAACACATCCCAAATGTTGTTGTTTCTAGTGGTTCATAAGCTAGTTCTGTAGGCACATTAAAACACATTAGAATACATACGCTTTATGTACAGTATTACTAGACATTAGTTTAGTGGTTTGTATTGAGAAATCAAAAAAAAAAAAAAAAAGGAAGTGATTACACAAGGCAGTAAGAACAAGAAACTTTTTCTGAGATAACAACTTTCCAGCAAACATAGTGGACCTGGAGTAATCTTGATCCAATCCAACACATAATTACATATAATGGCTTAATCAGCTGTTTCTTGCCAATATCCCAGGGAATGATAAGCCACTTAGTAATTCCAGAATTTTACTTACCTTTAATCAGTTTAATGTGACAGAGTTTCACTTGAATGTCCAAGATTTGGATACTTTGCTCCTTGAGATCCCATTCTGCAAGATGGAATTGGTTCCACTGGTACTGGCCTCTGTGCCTGTGATCATAGTTCTGCTCTTGGTGCCTTTCTGACAGTGCTGGGTGGGTGCTGGAGGTATATAACGTGGTGGTGGGATGTAGCATGTGCATGGCAGACAGCACAACTGGCCCCGACTAGGTCTGCTGCCAAAAAGGCCAACAGTGATGCTTCTACTAGGCACTGCAACCAACTGACTGATTTGATAGACTGAGCCCTGGATTGTGGCTGGCTTTGATTCTTTGATCTCTCGGACTGATGGGGTGGGGGAAGTGGCTTGTCAATATTGGTCTCGGGATTTTATGTGGATTTTTGATTTTAACAATAGGCATTGCTGTGGTCAAATATATGATCTCTCACAGATTTTCCTCTTTCTATTTTCCTTGTGTCTCTATATAAGGGCCACCACCTTGGAAGAAGACTATGAAGACAGAAGGAGGAATGCAGTTCACATGCACAATGTTTGAGCCACTAGGTGGCATTGTGACCTGAATGAAACATTGTGCGAGGAACACTCTGACCTGATCAAGTTGATGGAAGAAGCAGCCTTGTGCTTAGAAGAGGGGAGAAAACACATGAGCTCAGGCAGGAGGGGAGTACATCGGAGGATGAATAGCCTTGTGCATTTGCCAAGTTTTCATATGTGCTGCCTACCAGGCAAATGGCAATAAAATACAAGGTCTCCATGACCACTGACTCAATTGGTGGAAAGGGTTAATACTATCCTTACCCCTCCCAAGCAGGAGAAGAACAGTGTTTACCATCCCTTTCTATGCAAATTAGCACTGATTTTACCTCTCTTTATTTATTATTTTATTTCTAATACATGTTTGATTGTTTTTAAGGTCTAGCAGACTGTCCTGACCCTAAACCTTGACAATGTACAAACAGGTACAGAAAATCCACCACCAAGTTTCAAGGAACTTTTCTGTGGCTTTAAAAAGGCTTAAATTGTTTTCAGTATCATTAAAAACATGATTATTAAGGAACTAAAATTCAGAGCAGAAAGCAGAATTCCAAAAAGAAAGACACTACAAAATGTTAACAACTTCTGTAAATATTATTAATAACATCAAGTTTGGTTTTTTTTTTAGAAGAAAGATCCATATATTCCTGTATTTACTAAGTGAAAAAACCCAATTTTTCCATGTAATGTTCTTCCCACTTATAAGATTTTTTTTGTTACAAAAATTAATTACAGTGGACCATTACTTTTTGTAGTAAAATGTCTTAATTTATGTAACATGCATGTTACAGGTTAAGGGAAAGACATAGCACTCAAAACCACATCTAGCTTCTTTTAAAGTGATTTCATGATTCCCATAAAAAAGCAAAATAAAAATCTGTGTCTAGATATTTACTTCAAGTTAAATTTGAAATTAATGGAAAAGGAAAAAGTAAATCATATATAGTCTGTAGAAGGCTAACAAATTTGAGTAAAAATTATTAGTTTCTTTTATTGTTAACATATTCAAATATATGAATAGAGAGAGGTGTCTGTGAGGAGAGTCTGAGGCTGCCCCATGCCAGACAAAGATGGTTCCAGCTCATTCCCGTCCAATCCAATAGACCCACCATAGGGCACAGCTGAACGCATCACCCAAGATGGTGGCATATGTGATAACATATTTAAGAATGGGTAGAAACAGAGAGAGAGAGAGGGGGAGAGCAATCTGATGTAATGGGAGGTGCCCTGCCCATAGCAGGGGGGCTAGAACTAGACGATCTTTGAGGTCCCTTCCAACCCTGACAATTCTATGATTTGGAAGGAAGGAAGGGAGGGAGGGAGGGAGGCAGGGAGGGCAGGGAAAGGGAACATCAAGGTAGGATGTCAAGGCCATCAGACATTATAATTAAAACTTGCAGTTGATTTTCTCCTACTGTAAATTACAGTTAAGTTTTAGTAGGGATGTTTTGCTGACTGCATGTTCACACTCTCAACTACCATAACAGTGAGGGTCAAGACTATATTAGATAATACTGTAAGGTCATTTACTCATGAGAAATTGTACAAGCTCCAGCTGAGGGAAATGAGCAAAATGTCACATTGGTCATTCTCCTACACCATCAAAATTAGGTATCTGCATCAATGCCAAATGCATCATAGATTTCAATTACACTTATAGCTGTTCTGTCACATGTTAAGGATACAAATAACCTTACTTCTGGACTGTGTATTGCTATTTCTTAAGTTATCTGCCTATACCTGAAACTGGAAGGTCAGAAATGCCCTAAAAGGTAAAACTGTTCATGAGCCATATTAATTAAACTTTTCAGATGAATTGCCATTAGTTCTGTATGGCATCATACACTATTCATCACTGTTCATTTGCCTTTTACACTTCTGGCAAGATAAAGCAAACTTAAATCAAAAGCTAACAGCAGTGATATTAAGAGAATCTATGCTACAGTTTCTTAGATCGCTTAAAATCATGTGGTATTTTCTGAATCTTCCTAAGCTTTAAAGAAGACTTAGAAGATTTTGGTTTTCTTCCTTTCAAGAATGAAAGCAAAGGTCTTGAAAGCAAATGGGCAGAATGAACTAAGTTTAAGGGATCCATTGATACATCTTCTAAATTATCTCTATTATGATAGTCTCATGCCAAACATAAATTTACAACAAACCATGAAGAAGCTATTGGAACTGAATTCTGAATGTCCTGACCAAAGAACTATTCTGAAAAAAAAAAAAAAAAGTGGTTCTTCATTTACTTTTACTTCATTTACTTGAATGTTCTTCTTTTATACAGGTCTCCAAGGCCTCACTTCAGCAGAGATAGAAACATTATGTACACCACAAACTGGATACTCTAGTGATTATTCCCTTCTACAACTCCTCAGTGGTAGCGGAAAGTATAAAAAAAGTAATAATTTTAAAAGGAAAACTGCATTGCAGCTCTGCCATGGAACTGTGGAAGCAGTTAAACTCTATACTTAACTTTCTATATATTACACTGCCCTCTAAACCACTCTTTGGTAGTGCAAGTTAATATGACAAGTAAATAGTTAAAAAAGGTTTTAAATACATGTTTTAATTATTATTAAAAAAAAAAATCTGCAATAAAAACCTTTTACAAGTCTTGTATCTTTCTGCCTAATGAGGAATTTGTAGCCACCTCTGGCACTAAAGGCCAAGTCATACAACATGTAAAAACTTTGATATTTCTTATCCTGCTCTACAAGAATACATTTCAATGTATGAAGCCCTTTCTTTAACAGAAAATCTTTATTTCATTCAACAGCAGCTATTCTTCATCCTTCCATCTTTACACAAATGGAAAGCAATTTACATCTTTGCCATTCTTCTGCTATTCACATCAGAGAAGATTTCATTTTGTATATTTTCTTTTAACAACTTAAATTTCTGTTCCTCTTTTGTTCTCATGCTGCATGATACTGATTATCTTGCACACTTTTCAATTAACTTAATGACCTAGAAAGTATATAGTTTTGACTTGTCATTAAATACTGAATATAATTGTCTAAAGTAAGCAACCAATATTACATTTGGACAAACTTCCAAAATTTTAGCTGGATGGCCTTGTTTAGAGTTGCATTAACACAAAACTCTGGATGTAAGTATGAAGGCATATATTTGGATGATATTCTATCCCTTTCATCTAGGGAACAACAGAAGTAAGAAATTAATTTAATCCCCAGAATTTCAATTTTATTCTCACGTGAAATATTTAATTTTATAAAGATAATAAAAATGAGTGCCTTCCCTTTGACATTACTTAAAAAACCAAAATGTAGATGAAAATAGATCAATAATAGCTCCCAGACAAATTGTCTTGTTTAGCCAGAAGACATTCAAATTGAGTACTAATCTCCATTTGTCCATTTCTTTGTTTATAGTATGACACTTTAATATCAAGGGAGTTGCAGATAAAAGCAGCATTCTAATATTTCAGGACTACACCACTTATGGGAGATAGCTCAAAAGGTCTATTTGGTAACCTTGCTTCTCATTCATTTACATGAGTATCTATATAGAAATGCATATTATCAATTCTGCATTTTAATAGCAAGAGCTCCAAACTGTTTCTAAAACCTGCTTACTTACATTAAACATTTTTAAATGAAACTCATTTTGCTAGGTATATTTAAATATTCTTTTCGATTCAGGCAATATTGGTTTCAGAAACAACTAAATCATTCATGTTCTTACCATTTCTAATTTGCAAGCCATAACGAATCTCACTGTGAGAGAAGAATTCTCAGATTTTATGCCCGGTCCTATGTGGAAAATCAGATGCAGTGAGGAAATGGACAGGATTGTTTCCAAATATTTGCTACAAATCCAAAACCCCTCAAGCCTAAATTTATTTGGCATGACAAACAATAGGAGAATAACATTGCCAGGATCCTGCTGTTTATTCCCCTGTGTGCTTAATTATTTTTGGTTGCTGATTGCTGGGATTTTTTTTATGTTGTTGTTTATTTGTTTGGGGGTTTTTAGAGCAAATCACCAAAACAACTGTTTAAGATGTCAGTTTGTTTTACAGAAAGCTGTGGATTTCTAATATTTTGGTCATATTAGAAAAAAAAAAAAAAATCCGTAATCTCCAATTTAGCAATTTCAAGTGTTATTTTCTTAATCCATGTGGAAATTTGACTAAAAAGTAAAATCCTCAAATCTATGATCGTTTTTCTTTGTTAGTCTTCCAGTGTGGAAATGTAGACTCAGATACTCACATATCCATGAATTCTGTTCACATGCACCTCAACCTTTTGCTTCTCTTCAGGACCTGTTGTCAGATGAACTAATACAAATGACCATAGAAGAAAATCTTTTATTATTAACTGACCAGGACTTAAGACAAACAATTCAGATTAGACTATAATGGCACATACCTTTGTAGTTATTGTGAATCTTCAATTTCTTTCTTTATTTTTTCTACTATGATAGTCTTGATGCTGTTATTTACAATGAGAGGAGCCGAAGGGAGGTTTTGGGCAGTTCTTACAAGGAGGTTTATTTCTGCTACAGTGTTGCATGGACCTGTCCTTTCATAAATGTTTTAAGACTGTGATTTAATATTTGTGAAATTATATTTACTTATTTCAAACAGTTTTCAAAATAAAATTTGTCTCCTAGTGACATGTGTAAAGCTTCTAATGTTTTAATACTTTTCATTTAGTGGGGAAAAAAAAAAAAAGCCACCACTTCTTTTATGTAAAACATCACAGAATATTTCTCCTTAAATCAAAGTACAATACTTTCTGGAAAATAAGGATTTCCTTCTACTTGTAACAATCAGCTAAATTCAGTACTCCCAGTCATATCTCTTAGATTTAGAATGTACACAACATTCTAATTTTATCAACAGAAACGTGTGTTTGGAATATGTTCTGTAGTGAAGATTTCTGCATATGCATTTAACATTGTGGCCTGTTCATTGTTTAGTGGATAGCAAACAGGAAATCATAACCTCTATAATATTCTACCTTGCAAATAAGATTAGGAGGTGACATGACAACACTGCATTTATAAAATTATTTATAAATTACATAATGTTGACATAAAAAGATTGTATCTAATATAAATACCTTCTTAAGTTTATGAGTTCTTTTTAACACTTTGGTGTAGGGTCTGTTTTTTAAGGGATTGCCATCTATAGCAGCTGTGTATGTGCATGTGTTTGTGTGTGTGTAGAAAAGTAGCACCATTCTTGAGCAGCCAGTGTGTGCTTTCAGCCCAGAAGGCCAATTGCATTCTGGGCTGCATCAAAAGAAGTATGGCTATCAGATCAAGAGAGGTGATTCTGCTGCTCTACTCTGCTCTGGTGAGACCTCACCCACAATACTGTGTCCAGCTCTGGAGCCGTCAGCACAGGAAGGACATGGACCTGATGAAGCGGGTCCAGAGGAGGGCCACAAGGATGATGAGGGGACTGGAACACCTCTCCTATGAGGACAGACTGAGGGAGCTGGGATTCTTCAGCCTTGAGAAGAGATGGCTCAAGGGAGACCTAATAGCGACCTTACAGTATCTGAAGAGAGCTTATAAAAAGACTGGAGAGGGCCTGTTTACAAAGGCCTGTAGGGAAAGGATGAGGGGCAATGCTTTTAAATTAGAAAAGAGTGGATTTAGGTTAGACATAAGGAAGACATTCTTTACCATGAGGGTGGTAGAACACTGGAATAAGTTGCCCAGGAGGTAATTGAAGCCCCATCCCTGAAGACATTCATGGTGAGGCTTGATGAGGCTCTGAGCAACCTGCTCTAGTTGAGGATATCCCTGCTCTCAGCAGGGAGGTTGGACTAGATGACCTCTAGAGGTCCCCTCCAACCCAGACATTTCTGTGATTCTATGATTCTATAATCTGTGGAGCTATTTAATTTTCTGAATGGAAACAATTAGAGATGGATAATGAAAACTATTATATAAAAGGTAAAGTTCTGATATGTCCTCAGTAGCTGAAATGATACAAATAAGAAACAGATAAAAAAGTAGCTGAAACAAAAATAAGCAGATTTATTTATTATCTGTTACACTGATTTTTGACATTTAATTTCTAGATTTCACAACTTTGTATCTTCAAAGCATTTCATGATACAGCCATAAAAACAAATGTGCTGAAACAGAATTTGAATCATCCAAACCAGTACTTCTGTAGCATTCTGAAATGTATTAATTTATAAAATATTAGATCCACAACTGTAGAATGACACAGAAACATTCTAAATAAAGCACTTTATATAAAAGCTATTCATATTATGGATAAAGATATATATCCTCTTTCCCTCCCTTTCATATGTAAACCCATAGAAGGCTTGCTTTGATTTGATGCAACTGCAAAGTGTTGTTCCTGAAAAAAACAGTGTTTTACAGAAATAAAAGTGAAGTAACAGAAGATCAGGGATGAAATGTACAGTGATATAGAAATTCCCTGTAGAAGACCAGATTAAAAATCTCTCCAGCTGCTTTAGCTGTAAGAGTCTGCCCTATATACTCTGCAATATTGAAGCCACCTACCTTTAATACTGGCTGTCGGTCCTTCTTCCCATGTGTTGTGAGATATGCTACATGTTTCAGTGGCAGCAGTCCTATTTCAGTTTAACTGGGTGGAACTGGAGCAAGAAAAGTGAATGTTTACAACCTAAAACAAGTTAATAAAGGTTAAACTCATCTTTCCATGGATGCCAATCTACTGCAAGGACCAGTGAATAATAGGCTATAATTTGAATCTATGAAGGTTTTAGTCCTTCATAGTCTTTCAAAATGACTTGGACTTTAAGTAAAAATTTTTGTTGGAAAAGGTTTTCAATTCATCAGATATATCAAAGTTAACCCTAATAAGAAACCCTTTTGAAAGGAATAGGTACTGATATACAAAAATAAAAATGATAATTCAAGAAGCCTTTCAAAATGACAATTTTGACTTCCAAATGTCTGAACAGATGCTAAGACCAATTCTAAGATAGCTGCTAAGATTCCTCACTCTTCAAGGCAACAAGCATTTATGGGCTACTTGCAATGTAGCCCATATTACCAGACTGAGGTGAATACATTTGATGAAACTAATGCTCTTAATTGATCCGTATTTTGCATTATCACCAATCAGGGATTTAAACAGATTTTAAAAAGCAATAAATCAGGACTCCAATCCACTCACATCATCATCATTTGTTAGTTCATTAAACTTAAACTAAATGAAAATCTTAGATTCCATATGGAGATGAGAGGTTTTATAAATCACTACAGGAAAAAAAAAATAGCCAATGACAATTAATTGAGAAAGAAAGACATTCAAATAAGGAGAAAATAATATGGGGTTTGTTTGGTTTTCGAAGTGGGAAGCTATATCTTGCTTCTGTCATTTTAGACCCATGGAAACCATAATAGCCTCCACTGACCTAAAACTGTAGGACTTACTGAATTCTTCATGTTCCTTTTGACCTAACAAAGGATTTTCTTTTTATCTCTCCTTGGAATTTGCTTCCCCAGAGATACATATTTAGTTGGAGACTAGAGACAGTGCCAGGACCAGTTATAGGTCAAAACACTAATAAATCATTTAAAAGCAGTTTTTAGACAGTTTTGAAGTGCTTATTAATCATTTCAGTACCAGCTAACTCCATGATATATGACAAAATATTTAAACAGTGCATTTCCTTCATCTTTTCCTTCTAGAGATTTCAGTTATAGATACCAAAGTTTCATTTAAAATTTTTAAGCAATATGTACATTAAAACCAGAACTGTGTTCTAAGGCATGGCTCCAGATGAGTTCCTACTTACTGAAACTGAAGATTGAGTGCCCTTTGAAGCAAGAGATAAATACATTCCACTGCTTTTGTAGATCTTATCTCAGTAAGGTCAATGTAAATACCAAGAAAATAAAAATATATATATAATGTCTTACACTACTAGAAGAGGTTAATTATGCAAATTTCAAGGTAGCAGAGAACAATTCTGAGTAACTAATGTGGGGTTTTTTAAATTATTTTAATTATCTACAGTTGTTCACAGAAGTTGTGTGTTTGATTTTTTTTTTTCATAGGTTTTGTGCTGTTGTTTTTCATTTACATTCTGATGGATTTGCCTGAAAAAAAAGACTTCATGGTTTTACAGTACCTACAAAAGTTGCATGAAAATTTAAGGAGTAAAGTGGTTACAACATTTTAGTTTGTTACATGTATTTCTTTAAGAATACAGTGCTTTATATTGTATTTTTCATTGCCAGAAGCAATCTAAAATACCTGCCCTTTCATATCACTGATCATTTAGAGACAAGCAGAATAGTTTCCTCTAAAGACTCCCTTAAATTATGAATCACAAGGCTCTTCTACTTGCAGTAGATTTTTAGATGAGTAGGTCAGATGGCAGATATATTTAAAATTGAGGTACAGAGCTTATAGTCATACTGTTTACAGAAAGAGCACCTAAAAGGATACAGAATTTTCTGGGAGAGGAGGGCTGAAAGATGTGTATTATCAAACTGAGTTCTGAATGAAATAAATAACTGCTTTACTGTTAAACCAGTGAAGTTCATGAGTAATGCTAACTGGACTCAAAATTCCTGTGTGTTTTATTTTCAAAAGCTATGAAGACTGTAGAAAGGAATTAGTCTAATATGCATATGTGAATGCCATAGCTCTAAAATCTTAGAACAGAGACACGACCGTTAACATCAAGTTATAAATTTAGTCATCTTTACTAACTTTAAGCCAATATCTTTGAAAATCAAGACAGCCAGCACAACTGTCTTTTAGTAAAGTTAATTAATTTCACATGATTACAGGTCCACAGCTATAGATTTTTTTACCAAAAGAAAGCTTATGAATTTGCACAGAACAGACAAGTTGTCTTAATATTTTAGATCCACAAAAGTACTTCTGCAACATGAGTGAGAGTGGAGTGCCAACCTCCACCATTTTAAGAAGGAATATTCAAGCTTCATATATATACTGCAGTTGTGTAGCTTAACTGTGAATCTGAAACCAATTAGAAGAGGGAAGATACATTAATATTTTTTCATACTTATATAATCTTTCACATAACTTTCTAAATATGAAGTAGAACATGTACCTGCCAAGGATCAAATGGAAAATACAGATGCATTATTATAGTTTATTTTTGTGAATTAATCAGAATGCATTCAAAACTCAGACAAAATGTCTGTCAAACCACAGTATTCTATGAGATTATTGGCTAAAAAGACTTTTTTCCTCTGCATTTGTTTGTTTATGTTCTCTTTTTTTTCAGTGCATCTAGTATGATTTCATTTTCTATGTATCTGAGTTTTGCAATAAAGGTATTTACTTTTCACATAAACAAATTCACTGGCAGCATCAGAGAGCTAAAAAGAATCAATTGTGAAAGAAATTTAGAGATTTTATATACTCAAAAAAGTTCTTTTACTAGACTTTTGATTCTATTCTACACAATTTTTGGAACGAGAGTATTTACCAATACTAAAAGAATTCAAGCTTTTACAGTTACTGGAAGTGAAGAAAGTCTTGGGGTTTTATTGCATTTGTCAGATGTGGCAATTGAGTGAAGGTCTCACAAAATATTAAAGCGTTATAGTATCTAAACATCCCTGCTCTTAAACAAACAAACAAACGACAACAACAAAAAACTCCAAAAACTATGACAAAATCCCTATGTACTTAGGTACGCAATATGAAAACCATTAGTAATTGAACTCATTAATTGAATTAGTTACTCATTCTCACTTTACTCAGACAGTTGATGGAATTTTAACCAGTCACTTAGACTCTTACCTTCAGTCTTGATAGGAAGACATTTAACCAGGGGTTTGTGAAGGTACTAAGTATCCTCAATGAATGTGCTATGTTATTTGCTGCAGGATAATTCAGAACCTACATTTTAGGCTGTTAGTGATTATTTAGTAAGTAATAATAACAAAATAATGATTTATAAGTGTCATGAAAAGGTGCAGTATTAATCTTTGCAAAGTACTTTGAGAAAATGGTTATGAAAGGTTCTATGGAAATAGAAGTACTAATTGATCTTAATGTATTCTCATAGAACAGAGAGACAGCATGTACTGTAATTCAACAAATTACCTGCTGTTTTGAAGTCTGTGTTGTGCTGGAGTGGATGAATAAGCCTTTAGTGGAAAGTGAGTTAAATAACGTTTCTTGATTAACTATCAAGAAAATGATCTTTTTCCAGAGGAATGTCTGCAGTGACAATGCTACTGTCTTTCTAATATTCATAGAAATTACTGTCAGAGTACAGCAGTCACACCTGTACAGATAATTCATGATTTTCACAGAATATCTATAGTTACTGAAGAGATATGGTGACGATTTTATGTTTTGGGGGAGATGTGCCTAATAAACATGATAAAAAATGTTACATTGAAGAACTTTTCTGTAGTGTTTATAATCTTTCCTGATGCATACTCTCTGACTATGTGCCTCTCTCCTTGCCTGAATATATTAGAGAAAGGCTTTTCAATCTTCTATATGCTGTTACAGTAATCCAAATGGCCATTTCACATACCCTATCTAAATGGCAATCTTCAGTCTGACAGGGAAGCAGAAAACAGTAAGCACCTTTACCATCTGCAGTCATGTAGAGGCTGATGCACGCTCTAATTTCTATGAGCTTATATATAAGATGTGTAGGAAATGTAAACACATGTTAGATAAATGATGGCAGGAAATGTAAACACTTAGTTACCTTCAATAACATAATTTAGTTTTAGAAAAGCTGTTACCTAAAGTAAGACATGTTTATTGTCTGGAAGTAGGATCATTACCATTGTTGGTCTGTGGACTCAAGATTTATTCTATGTTAGTTTACATTTATTTGTATTTGAAAGTTTGTGTTGGTTTTGGTTTGTTTGCATTTATTTTTTTTCCCTATATGCAACACAACTTCTTTGAGCAATATTTATGTTCGGTTTTCTTGTATGGGGCACACTTCTAAAGGACATGTCACTCTAATACTACACGTTACAATAAATAAAATAGGAAAATATCAAATTATTCAAGCTAGCTTTGTGTAGCATGAAAAATACGTTTTTCTTCTGGATTCTAGAAACTTCCTGATTTGTTTAAACAAAGTGAAGCATAACAATAGGATCTGCAGCTGTGTAGTTACCCTTACCAGTGTTTCAAAGGTATAGCCAGAATCTGAATTTAGCATACAAAGAAGATGCACATAGTTGTACAGGGAATTGTTTAGTGTCCTCTGGTTCTCCCATAATGGAGTAGATAATGAGCATTCTATTAATTTTCTAAAGCTGTTCATAATTATGAGACTCTTTCAGACTGCACCTGGGAACTTGATTTAGTCATAAAACTGTAGAATTTAAAGTCAAGATATGAATGAACAATTTGTTACTAAAGGATTTAGCCATGAGGTCACAGGTGTCAAACTTTTTTGACAACAAGTAAAAGTGTTTTTCAATGAGTGAGTAGAATATTTATTAGATAGTATAGGTGTACCTCCTTATCAGTTACAAATCATATGTCTTTCTCTTGTATTATACTTCGCTTTCCATGGCCCTTTTGCGTTTCAAGGTAAATGGATTTATCAGGGATAGTGTAGAAAAGGCTATCAGTACTCCAGATCCCTTTTCCAGGAGGACTATAGTGTTCATGTTTTCGTTTTCACTCTTATATCCACTTGCAGTATGTTATCAAAAAAATGTACTTGGACTTTCTTCACTGGTTGACAGTTCCATGCAAATTTACCATATATCATGTGTTTTACACAGTTTTGGTACTTGTTCTTTGGGGGTTATTTTACCACTAAAACTGCTTTTACTGCATTTTCCAAGGTTGCACCCCTTTAAAGTGACCAGTGATTAGTTGTTTACAACCCCAGGAACTCTAGCGTTATCTTGTGCCTGAACTTTCAAGGCTTCTCCTGTCACACTACAGAGAATACTCCACCACACTGCATGAAGGGTCATAGATAGTTCATTCGGTACAGAAGAAACAGTTGTTACTACTATCTATGAGTTAAAATATATACAGTAATAAGCATTATGCGACAACTGTGAAACAGCTAAAAAAAGGTAAATAACAGTCATTTGGACCTTAGATAATTTTTGTTACAGCTAAATAAGATAAAACACAGCTCCCGACAAGCTAAAGTAAATTTTTAAAATGGTCTTACGAGGTGTCAAGAAAATTTTTGTCAAGGATCAAACACTTAACCTGAAAGATGAGAATCTCTTCTGAGTAGCCATTTCACAAAATGTTCTCATCTCATGACTTACAAGACACACCCACAAATTTTTCAGTTTCTCTCTGCATTTATCATTCTACTAAAATTTTATTTCTGGGGAATAAAGTAGCATAGCTACTTGTTTTCTCTGTAAAAAATAGTTTTGGAAACATCAGTGTGTGATTTATTCAAAAGGTATGATCAACTAAAAGAGGGAATAAAATCTGCACTTCGGGAAACCTAAGTTTTGTGACACACTTAGTTTTCACAGAGTTCAGATTTTGCATCTTTGATCTGTTTGAGGATTAAATGTCTTCCTTTCAAATGATAGAACACTTCTTTGTTTCCATTTTCTTAGCAAACTAGCAATCCTGCCTTTACTTACATAGGATATTTAATTTCACTTTAGAATGCTCCCACTGGCTACAAAGAACACTTGAGACAAAACATAGCTTACACAGTAATTCTTTCCTACTGACAGACATTTGCTTCCGAATAAATTGTCTCCTTTCCTTCCACATTCTCAGAACTCTCATTGGCCATACAAGGTAAGTAATTGAATGTCCATCCAATGAAGCAGAAAGCAGCTAACTTCAACATCAAGAAATATCTGATAATAGCAACAAAAGCATTTCATTATCAGAGGCTACTCTATCTGGTTTCAAGGTAGTTCCATCTGTTTTCTGCTCATGACTGGAAGTCTTAGATCTGATCTAATTTTGGTTTGAGTAATGAGAGAAATTTCCAGTTTCAATTACCCTTTAAGGCCATAAAGAGACAAAGATTTCCCAATCCTTCTAATAACACATTTGGTACCAAAATATCCTTATCCTTCTTCTCACTGCTCTTCACTGGGAATTTACCATTGAAACTTCTGATAAAGCAACAAGGTTCTGGGGGAAATATGGTGAAATGTTAATTGAAAATAAGGAAGGCTAGTTGAAAAAGTAAAAACACAAACCAGTTCTAAGCAATTTGAGAAACTTGACATAAACCAGAAATATCTTCCCATAATATAAGACTAAAATTTATTATCAATTTGCACATTATCATTATTGTACTTGTTACTATTACAAAACCAGCTTGTTTAATGATACTGAAAGTAGAGATTTTCTAGTATCAAATTGTGAGTTTAAACAACTTCATGGCATAGGAAAATAAACCTTAGGGATATGATTTCTAGTAAGAGGTACAGTTTAGCACAGTTTTTTGTGTGTTTATATTGGCTAATTTGCCACAAACTTTAACTGTGGGCAGAGCTAACATACATCTATGTCTGATTGCGAATACATGCCCTTATGGTGTGATTACTCTGGTAGCTCTTCCCTATTCATTTAGAAATCTGTCAAAAGCAAATCCCTAATTTACAATATAACTGACTTCTCTAAGGATGACGTGCATATGAGAAGAGCTGTTATATCAAATCCTCTAGATTTTTTAAAATGCCATTTAATTTCCCTCAGTTTTAAATACAGATTGTCTAAATAATATGACTTAAACAGTGTGTGCTTCAGAGAGCAAGCATACAAGGAACCTCTCTTCTACTACAAATCTGTATTTCAATTAAAGGTTATTCTGATAATTCATGTCATAACACCTTAAAACTCATAGGACCCCCAAACTTGATTTACAAAACTTTCCCTAGTCTGTTTAAATATTTATAAATGGCAATTCTTTATTAAAAAAAGAATTTAACATACCTACCTTGAGGCCCTTAGATCTTCTCATTAGAATTCGTAAAGTCGTTGTATGTAAACAAAGGAGCACAAGTGTCAAGTTTGTATTTTACATAATCCCCATCTGAAGAGAAGGAATAAAATTGTTCAGTTCCTGATAAAGAAAAATAACATTACTAGATAGACAAAGTAGCTTTTAAGAATGCTATTGCTAAGGAACACACAGAAGAGGGAATGAGTGAAGAGGCCAGAAGTGGATTGGTAATTACAGTGTACTTAAGCATATCTAACATGTAATACCAAAAAAAGACAGTAGAATAAAAGGAAGATATTTTTCTAAAGGACTATTTTCCATGAAAAAACCCACAGAATATAACAAGTAAAACATTGATTAGAATCACACTGTGAAAAAAATACGTGTGTTGTGTAAAGAATTGAAGATAGATTTTAAAAAATTAAGTATTTAATTTTCACATTTTAAATTATAATTAGTTTCCTTATAAATATTCTCATGTTGAGGTCTACTTTAGTTAAGAATATGAAAAAATGAGTTAGGATATACCTGCTTTTTATTGATTTTGTCATCAGATATTCCTGGTTTCTTGAAAATCACATTTTAGTAATTGTTTACATTCTTCAACTACCAGGTAGTTATTTACTTAATTTATGTCTGTATGATTTTCAGAGGTAATTGTGTCCTGTTTTGTTGCTGGTAGAAAGCAATTTTGCAACCTAACCAAAGGACAATGAAAAGTACATTTCTGTGTGTCTTCATAAATAGACCTAATGTTCATAAGTGCTGGATGTGCTTATATTCAGGCACTATTTTATTTTTTTTCAGTTATCAAAGCAATGTAATTATTAACAATGTATTTATATTTGTAAGCTAAAATTTTTAGAAAATTTGAAGATGGATGCTTAAAATGCCATCACTACTACAAGAAAGCATGGTGACCCTATTTTCAGCATGCTTTAAATGATGGAATAAGAGTATGATAATAAAGTCTATTGACTCTCCTAGACCTACTGAAACAAAAATTTTGAGCTGGATAATTTAATAACCGTGGAAAAAGTAATTTCAGAGTTCTGCTGGTTTTCATCTGCAGCATTTTTCTTCATTTTTCAAAAAATAGGTAGATTTCTAATACAAGAGAAAGTGATTCCTACAATAGTTTCATTTTAGAGATGAATTATAGACACATTGACAGTATCGGCATGATTATTGCATGCTGAATTCCAGGTTACCCTGCAGATTAAGTTACAGAACCCATTTGCAGGTATTTCTACATCATTAGATACCACCATAGTTTACTTTTTTCCAATAACTGTAGTAGCAAACTAGTATCTCCTTCTCTAACCTCTCTCACTTGGTATAACCTCCAACAAAATTTTAAATTTGCCTACTCCCAGTAAAGAGATTGATTTTTGCTCTTAGCCAGTCAGTACTTTGTACACTAGAGTGAAGAATTTAATTTTATATGAAGAGTGTATAATAAAGCTTATACTTTTTTTTTTTTAACTACAGACTTGAAGTTGCTCTAGTTGTAGTAGATAGAATTGTAAGGTACCAATCTTTCCATTTTATTATTATTCAGACACCCCAAGGAAAAGGTTATGAACACAGGGAATATATTAAGCTTCCTGAAAAGTCCTAGATTCTCTACTGATCCATTCTTGGTCTATGTGCTTGGCCACATGGAGCAAATGCTGCATAACATTCATAAGGCCTCACATCAGACTGCAGAGTCCCACAGCATTTATAAAAAGCATATTAAAATGACCACTTTTCTGAGCATTACAATGCAGTTTCTTAGATATCTAAAATAAAAAGCTAGCTATCATTTATAGGTGCCATGAGGGTAGTCATGGCCTTTGTGGTCCCTAAGCAGTCTCACCTGGGGCCACCATCTGTCCCTCTGCCCATGGGCCCCAGTTAAGACAGGACAGTTCAGGACCAGGGCTAGGACTGAGCCGAAAGAGGGGTCCTGGGCAGGGTTGGGAGAAGGTCCAGTGTAGGCTGGGCAATGCAAAGTAAGGCGTCACTCAGAGCCCTGACACTTGCTTCACAGGTTGACAATGAAATGTTATTTATCTTTCCCAGTTAACTTTGGATTTCATCACAGAATATCTAGCAAACTAAACTTGGCTTTCTGTAATACTAAAAAAATAGGTAAATATATATAAAGGGATGTGAGAAACCAACCAACCAAAGACAAAATCTATTTGTTTCTGCCTGCAGATATCACCATGGAAAGCAAGTAACAGGTTCAGACTTAGAATTATAGTTTTCAGTGTGAAATCTGGAATATACTGTTTTTTTCAAGCAAGCTAAGATTGTGACATTTCAGCACCATTACTTGGCTGAGTATGTTTAATCACCTGTGGATTAAAGTCAAAATTTCCCAAGGTTTTTAACTCCTATTCTACTTTGGTCTCCCCTTGCTCTGATGGTATAAAAGAGTCTAAAAAAGTAATTCTCTGAACACAGAATATCACTACTTCACTATAGTGACAGTAAGACACTCTGTTACTGCTACAAAGACTTCTTAAGAGACTAGAGCATCTGTAAGAAAGGCTGAGGGAGCTGGAACTGATGAGCCTGGAGAAGCAAAAATTCAGGGGGATCTTATGAATGTATATAAATACCTGATGACACAGTGTAAAGAAGACAAGGGAGACTTGGTGGTGCCCAGTAAGAAAACACGAAGGAATAGGCAAAAAAAGAAATGCAAGATGACTTGATGAGGCTCTTGAACAACCTGATCTAGTTGAGGATGTCCCTGCTTAGTGCAGAGGGGTTGGACTACGTGACCTTTACAGGTCCCTTCCAACCCAAGGCATTCTATGATTCTACGATTCCATGTTCCTTTTAAACATCAGGGTAGGGAAAAAAAAACCTGCACTCTGTGGGAATGGTTGATCACTGGAACAGGTTGCTCCAGGGCACCTTGTCAAAATGGTATAACAAGAACAGAAAAATAATAAACAACTATGCAGAGGCACAGAGCTTACAGACAAACTTAAGGAAGACAATGACCAGAAACAAACCTGGTCAGTCACTCTAACTGATGGGCTATGAAGAAACTGCAGGAAATCAGGACCCTGAAGATGATGATAAAGATGCAAACCTGAGGGTCATTGCAGAGGGTTGTTGGAGCTATGCAAATTGATGGAGCAATGCTCACAGGAAGGGGGTGAGAGAGGAACAAAGGAAGAATAGGCACAAAGGGGTGCAGAAAGGGTCGGTCACTTGTAAAATGGAGCTTGTCAGTGCATTTGTCTGACTGAGCCCTGCACCTGATCACAGTTTGTTCTATCTTCTTACTAAATGCTTTCTTGTCTCTCTGCACAATCTCACTATTCCATGTGTTTTCAGAGACCTAATATTTAAACTTTAGAAAACGTTTCAGCAGAACATACATGCAATTGTAAGGCATTAAAGGACTTCTCAAAACCTAGAATTTGAACCACAGAGGGTTATCCTTTTAAATAGAATTTATGTTAGTTCAGGTATATATGAATCAATTCTTGTCATCTATAATTAGCAGCTATATATAGGTTTTATGAAATTAAATGCATCCCTGCTGTTTATAGTAATATTGTAGTGGAGCAGAAAAAGCTCACTTGGCATCTATGAGGAAAATTCATCTCACAACATATGAAGTACCCAGGGAGAGCTTTGCTCTTTCCTTATTATGTTCCATTTGAGCTCTATAAAAGTCACAAAATGCAAAACATAAAATCCTGTATTATTTACAATTTCAACTGTTTCACTACTTGCAGTCAGGAAATTTATATGTGAAATCCTTATTTCCTAGACTACTCAGTGTCTAATACTGTTTATGAATTTTATATTATTTTTCTGACTGAGTTTATTATTTGAGTTTATAGGACAGCTAACCCCCTGGAAAACACTGACCACTTGACTAGGAATAGATATTTGAAACTTTAGGTTTATTGGCATTGTATGTTACCAACTGAAATATAAAATACTTCATCGACATCCCACATCTTTAATACACAAATCTGTCTTCCATTCTTGGATCTTCAACAATGGTGCAGGAGTTTCATTACAACTTTGTGGTTTCATAGTGACAAAGCATCATGAATAAAATAGGATGGTTAAACCAAAACTAATGCAGTTTCATTGAAAACACAAGGATTGTTAGCAATGCAAAATTATATATATATGTACATATATATATATATGAGAGAAAATTCTCTGGAACCACATGGTTTTATTAGTAACAGAGTAGAATGGGAGTTTTGAATTTCTCATGAATGGTCCCACATTGTGCTGTACATTTGTCCTTTTTAACTGGCAATTGTACAGATGCCATTTCCCTTTTATTTTGAAACTGACACCTCATGACAGGTGCACAAAGTGCATAATTAATTAAAATAAAACAAAACATAAATTATTGTGGGAAAGTATTTAAATGTTTATTTCTACTGAAATATATACTTTTGTCTCTTATGAAATTTATCTTAATTTCTACTGCACCTTTTTATTCCTTTCCTTTCCTTTCCTTTCCTTTCCTTTCCTTTCCTTTCCTTTCCTTTCCTTTCCTTTCCTTTCCTTTCCTT